>JAEANM010011657.1:0-15173 GCA_017656035.1 Myanophis thanlyinensis | reverse complement strand
ATGATGATGATGATTAAACTGAAAGAGTCATTATGTTTCTTCACTGTTTATTCCTTGCATTATCAAAGTGTTTAGGCATCATAAGTACTGTATTTGATAAGCAAAGAAAAAAAACAGCTGGGGTTGGTGGAGGATGTTATATTATACCAGGAAATGTTATGGTTGGATTCAATCCAAATTCTTTTTTTATTATTTTTTAAATTTACATACTGCCCTTCTTACTGATCAAGTGAACTCTGGGTGGCAGATGGTTTTCAGACAGAAACCTTTTATCACTGTGTCCCCATCCCGCCCATCTCATATGATACCATCTATTTTCTTGCCTTTGGGGTCCATTCTACAACACTGCTCAAAAGAACCAGGAGGAGTAAGAAAGGGTTCTCTCAGTCTCATTCTTGTGGCATTGGGAAGAAGTCAGCACCAAAGCTGATGGAGTCCAAGGATACTACCAACCGAAGGAGCTGATCCCTGCCGACAAATAGATAACCTTAGCAAGAAGAAACTCAGCACTCTATGCTGAATTCTCGATTCTATGCGGAGATGCCCCTTAGAGAAAATTCAGCTAAGCTTTAGTCGCAATGTTTTCAATTTCTATTGCTGATCTTATATCTTTCAAAACATTACCCAGAGACACGTCATTTCAAGATTAGCCATCTATAGCAAGAATTTTCTCCCCACTGATTTGAGAAACTTTTCCATCACATCTGAAGTAAAGGCCCACATCTCATATGAAGGCACCTCTCCCATCCTAAATACCTGACTTACACTTTGTTAAAGCTTGTTGCTAGTTGCACCACGACTTCATTCTCAACTGCAGAATCGGCTTTTGTGCTTCCAAATTAATTGTAATGAATCATCTCAGTGTACGTTGTAATGTTATCAGGCTTTCCTTGTTTCTCTCTTCCACATGAAGAGATTTCTGCTGACAGCTAGGAACTTCCCTGAGGCTACTTACTGAACTCATGGCTGAGCATTTACATCTGGAGATAGAGTGCCACAGAGCTTCATTCACTTAACAAAGCACTATTGCTATGGGCTGGAAGCAAAAAATAATAATAATTCAGTATCTCTCCAGTGATGGGCACCCCCATCGCTTCCTTGCACCTCCTCTGAGACCATCACCCAACATCATTGAAATATACTTGGGGCTGGTTGTATAGCAACCATAACAAAAGTCACAGCGATTTATTAAACATCCATTGGGTCATAGAAAGCATGAATGCCTGATAGTAAAACACCAACTGGATAGTTGGCATGGCCAGAACAGGAAAATGGAGAAAGCCAGAGAAATCAAAGATCACCTTTGTTTGGCTTGGGATATGAATATTTATTTCTACTTGCTAAGAGGTCTTGATGATTTTTCATTGAAGGCCATCTTTTCTGTAATGAAGTAGGAATGAAGATTTGGCAAGTTTTTCTAGAGATCAGACTGTCTACATCTCAAATCCTTCTACCACCTTCTGCACAGTATTGTAAGAAGGATTTTGCAGAGGGAGATGGGCGACATATAAATTTAATAAATAAATATTTCATTGATACAAATATACTTAGGATTCTCTTATAATAACCATCTATTCATGCTTCACTGGTTTGACTTTCCAAGAAACAGCACTTTTTTTTCACTTACATCATACATCAATGAAACAAGGGTTCTATTCTGATAATTTGTAAATTAGATTTTTTTAAATCATGCTTTTATGTTTACATTATTTTGGATATGTTTATCTATGTATTTATGTGTATATGTATGTATCTTGGCAAACATACCTAACACCTCTGCCTCTTTTCTCACAACAACAACCCTGTGAGGTGGGCTGGACTAAAAGATGGCCCGAGGTCATCCAATGGCTTTTCTGCATAGGTGAGGTCTGGAACTCAGCATTTCCTGGTTTTTAGGTCAGCACCTTCACCACTGCACCAAACTGGCTTTCTTATTCTGTAGGAACTGGGCTGAAAAGACTTAGTTTGGATTTTTAGATAGGTACTTAAATTTTCAGAGGGACCTGAAACTTTTGAGATTGGAGAATTAAACAATAGACTGCCCGTTCAAAATAACTAATGCAGTTAGTGATATTTATATGTGGATTTTATGCTGTAAAAGGAATAAAAGACAACCAACAGTTTCAAAAACTGTAAGTTAAAGATGACCCATCTCTTAAATTGATATATCATGTTAGAAAAAGAAATGTAAAAGCTGGCATATTCAATTTAAAATTAAATACAGAGTTTGAATTTCAGGCAGCGAAGCTAAAAAGATCAAAGGAAACTCTCTACAGTTCTTTCGAATTTGATATTATACTTCTCAGGAGATCATTTATTCCCATAATTTAGTTTGACTTATTTTGGCTTCAGTTCCATTAAAAGTATGTAGCAAGGAGAGAGCCTCTCTTTACTTAAATTTTTAACTTCAACCTGTCAGTGAAAAAGGAGAAAAGTGTCTGAAAGAGGATGATCTACAGAGCTGCTAATAGCTTTCAAATCTTTTGACTTTTTGAGCCTGATAGGGGGAGGGTGTCCCTTACCCTGGCATGATTGTATTTTAACCCTTATGGTCATTATTCGCTTGAAATGGGCACCTTTATTGAAGCACAGCATTCCCATTTGCCCTTGAATGTATGCTGTGCATTCTATGGCATCCACTGTAAGTGCTCCCTTGCCAGCAATAATGTTGCTTAGGTAGCCATAATTATGAAGGAAAGCCTGCCATGTTGCCTTTGAAGTAATTAGAGGCAAATACAGAAGTTGCTGGACATGCAAGACAGGTGAATTTCTAAAAGTTCACACCATGATCGGAATGAACTCCCTATCATGAGTTGCGAGGAAGGAGCTGAGGAGGTTTTCTTGCATTGGGCTCAGATAAATCCTGGCCATCTGTCTCAATAGCTTTTGATCAAAATACTAATTCAATCTCCTGGTTTTGTTAATGTTGAACTACTGCTCATGGAGCTTGGATAATTCCTATTTAGGTAAATCCATATGACCGTTGTTCTTTTAACTTCTTCTATCCCTATTTTTTTTGTTATGGGCAAAATATTTGCTACCATTTGATTGGAAGACCCTAACTATTCTGAGATTATTTGTTCCCTCATATGGGATTTGCATTCCAAGGGGGGGGGGGGGACCGATTAGTTGAGATTAGCAATAGCACTGCCACTTATACTTATATATCACTTCATACTGCTTTATAGCACACTCTAAGCTGTTTACAGAGTCGGCATATTGCCCGCAACAATCTGGGTCCTTATTTTAGTGTGCTTGGAAAGATGGAAGACTGAATCATCATTGAGCCTGGTATGTGGGCAGAGTTAGCCTACAGTGGTTAGTGCATTCTAACCACTGCGCCCCCAGATTGCTGACATTTTAGTGATTAAACAGACTTGGGGTCCTGGATATTCCTTACAAGATTTTAAGGAAGTACATACTTTCTAAAGTTGCACCTGATGTGTCAAAGATATACTTTATAGATTTCAGTAGAACTGTTTGCCTTCAGCTAAGCAGCCTAAGCAGACTGTTCATTAATCTTAGCCATAGAGTAGAAGATTTCAGACTAAGGAACAAATGCTTCCAGAACTGAACAGCATTCTCCATATAGTAGCTTTAGGGAGTATCTGTGTGACAAATGAACCTTGAAAAAAAGATACCTTCTACACAGAGATGCTCCGAGACAATAATGTGTGTGGCATGCCTGCCTCCCCCATCACAGAAATTATTTTTATATCATCTCTGCTTGATTGGGTATAACTTTCCAATCCCTTACACCTGCCTCAATGTGTGTGGTCTCCATCATGCTGGTTAATTCTGTATTTGAAAGTGAAATGTGGAGGAAGAGTGCATTTTGGAAGAAGTTGGGTTGTGGACTCCAGAGCTAAAACCATTGAAAGGAAGTATTAATTGTTGAATTATCTGATCTATTTTTGATGTCCATAGCCCAATCAACCCCCACACCCATGGACTTTAATTGCACTTGCAAAATGAATCATACAGTTAATTGATTGGAATTATGCATTGTTTAGTCATCGTGGTAAACTTTTCGTTCCCTCCTGATCGCAGATTCTAAGACCATTTCCTCCACAATACAAATTTAAAGATGTTTTAAACATTAGGGCAATTCTACATGGCACCCTTTACTCTTCAATTCCTCCAAAGCTCTTTTGAAATTGATCAGCTAATGGTCATTCCTACTGACCTCAGAGTGCTTGAATAACCCAAGAACACAGTCTGTGATACCTTTCCAGGTAACTCATAAGAGCCCGCAAAACAATGCAATTCAAGGAATGTCTTGTTGAAGCTATAGCCAGGCCTATTTCTAGCAAAACAAAAACAAAGCAAACCACCAAATCAAAATACATCTAATAGGATGTGCCACCAAACCATCATTCGTCTTGCATTGCAACTCAGGAGTTGTGAAGTCACCTCTTATGTATTGCAGTGAGGGCCCTTTTTTAAACATCCCCCACCACAGTGACTGGCAGCAGCAGTGGGTGAAATGGGGGAACAGAAGGCCAAATGTTGTGCATTTAAAAAAGGATATTTTTCAGCCAGTAGGAAATGGAGCCCATTGTGAGGCTGACTCCACAGTTGCCATCAATTCCACTTTGCCAGAATAACCAAAACACCCTCAACCTTCAGTTCACACAGAAGGGAAAAGAAAAGAATTTAAAGAATGAAGCAGCCCCTTGTAACCGGGAAAGAGAAAACTGGGTGGATTTTTCTCAACCTCACTGCTGCTAAGTCAACCAGCATTCCTCTGAAGCAACCAGCGCCCCACGGGGAAAGGAATCTCTCTCACACACACATACACCAGCCATTCAAAACTTTTATCATTGCAAAAAGCAATTGTGGCACAATCACTGCAACATTTGTCTTGAGTTTGGTTTAAACTGACATTGGAAAGTCAGTTTGGAACTGGAGAAGAATCCTCACACATGGCGTTGCCTACAGTGCAGATCGAGTAGCTGGAGTTACTAGCCAGTATTTCTTCAAGCTCTACTCCAGTTGCTTAACTCTGCACAAAAGAAGTGGCCAATTTGATTGCAGGCATTGTTTTTCCTCTTGCTTCCATCCAAATAAATCAGCATTCTTCTATTGCACCTTTAAAGATCAATAAGAAAGGAAAAGATTTTGCATTTGCTTGTAGAATATACACAAGTAATTCTTGACTTCTGACCAGTTGCATAGTTGACCATTCATAGCTGCGATAGACCTTGAAAAAGTTACTTATGACCCAGTTTCAAAGTTCCAACATCCACCCCCCCACACACACACTTGCAACCATATGACCAGATTTTGGTCCCTCAGCAACGGGCTCACATATATGAACATTTACAGTGTCCCATGGTCACATGATCACAATTTACAATATTTTTTTTGCAAGAAACTGGAGTTTATTGCCAGTCTCTGGCAAAACCCACCCTGTAGCAAAACAATGGATTTACTTAATGACTGTGCCATTTGTTTAACGACCACAATAATGAAGCCAAGTCAGTGATCTGCTTTAAAATGGTCTCATCGTACAACTGTAACTGTGGGTTCAATTACAGTTGCAACACAAGGAATATCTCCTATTCTATCCGGCTGCATCTGTCACTAATTCAATGTGGAAGACTGAAAATCATTCCACGGAGCTCTGAACTCGAAGTATTATGCATTTAGCAAAATATTCATGGATGGTGAGACCAACCCTTGATCTGACTTTGCAGGATTCTTTTTACATCTTTCTTTTCTCAGACTCTCTCACACATACTGTATGTGTATCAGTATGTTGTGTTTATCTATACTTCTTTCTGAATGGAAAAAAATATGGGCTATCCTTTGGGATAAGTTCTAGACTACAGTTTTGGTGCTAACCAGGGGCTAACCAGATGCCCACTTGATGTCTTAAAACAAAGAGCTCCTCCCAGTTCCAGTATTAGAGGCATTATATAGCTAACTAGCAGTCATTATTGTAATTTTGATTGGACAAACACTACTACTGATACCAACTATTTGCACCTTTTATTGTGTCATTCATTACGGATTATAGACAGCAGGCAAAAGCCCCTCTCTCTTTGTTTTATTCCTCTCTTGAGATTGGCTTTGCTTTCTTCTTGTTGGAACATTGATGGCTTTTTTTTATTGTCCTCAAAACTTGTTTTCTCTACAGGAAAAATGCTTGCTATAGATAGGCAGATATAGATAATAATTGAGCAGAATGAGTCAGTTTCTACAGTTATAATGTAGCAGGGGTAGGAGTCTCCTTATCCAATCTCTCCACACCATGTGCAATTTTTATCACTATTTCCTGACTTTTTTTCTAAGTTTAAAAAGCCCTTTCTCTATAAGTGTCTCCCAGTTTCTAGATCATTTCATTACCCCTTTCACTGGAATTTGATGACGAAGAAGAATGGATTGTGGATGAGTGGACCCAATATTAAGACCCCAAGACTCTCCCTGAAGTTCCTCTGATATGGAAACCAAATAGAAAGTCTATAGCTGAGGAAGCAGAAATAGGATCTGAAATGGATACATTTTGCAACTGAGAGCAGAATGCCTTAAAGACTCAATTTCCAAAGAGTATAGCTATATTAATTTGTTGCAGCAAAAACAATTTTCTGGCACTTAATTCTACAAACCACATTTATCCTATAAAAACTTACGCCATGATCATTTGTGATTTATTTAGATGCCACAGCACTCTTTAATGTTGGTACCTTTAGGCAGTTAGTGCAACTTTTGAAGAAATCTACATAATTCTTCAGCCTTCTCTCATTCTTTATATTGTCTTCAAAAATACTTCGCTACTTATTTTCTACTGGTAACAACAGAATTAAAATAAACCTTTGAGAAATTTAGTTGAAAATAAATAAAAACCCAAATCTTAACTCAAAATGAAATTATCCAAATAAGGGATTGAAAAGCTAAGTTAGATTATTCGTTGTTTTATACTGCGTAGATCAGAAGTGAAGTATTTCCATCTCTACAATTCTTGCTGTAATAAACCTTTCAACAACCTCTGTGGGTAAGGTTTTTGTTCCAAACATTAGAAAGACAAATGGAAAAGCCTTTAACACAGAAAAAAGATAGAAACTTTCTTCAGCATGGTGCCTTGCAGATACATTAGATGGCAACTTCCATATTTCTCAATCAGCATACTTTCAACATGTCCAATAAAATATGCTGATGTACAATGAGTTGTAAACCCTACACATCTGGAGGAGACAAAGTCATAGTATCACTTCTACTCCTTCCTATTAAGCTGGGTAGTATTACAATTTAGAGGAAATACCAATTAGAGTAGAATAATTTTAAGGCCTATCTTTGATATCATTCAGAATAGCCCAAAGACATTCTTTTTCTGGAGGCAACTGGAATTTTTGTTATTTTCTTTTGAAGACATTTTGATTCTCATCCAAGAAGCTCCTTCAGCTCTGACAGGATAGCGGGGAATAGAAGGATTTCTATTCCTTCTAGACAGCTTCTTAATTTACATCCTTGAAATGTCGTTAAAGCACTTGGAGGTTTATCTATGTCCACAGGGTCACCTGAATAGTGTTCCTGATTCCTGCAGCCTGCAATTTTTCCTCTGGAAATCCATTCCTACTCCCACAACATTCAAAAGATATTCATCCCAAATTGTATAACTAAAATCTGTAGAGATTCTCAGTCATCCAGGTCTTGGTTGACTGAGGAAAAACAAGAAAGTCCAGTTGCCTCTCCTCTTTGGGACAACCATGACCTGGATGACTGAGAATCTCCATAGACCTTCTGAATAGCCTTAGCAGGCTACTACCGTTAGTGATATTTGCCTTTTGAGAGCTGCTTTGACAATTGTTATTTCACACACCCTCCCTCCCATCTTTAAAACACTTCCTCTATATTCTTGATTGTACAGCTTTGTGTACAGGAGTTAGAAGGTTTTATCCAAGCAAATAATGGTATAGTCTTCTCTTCAATTAAAGGTGTATAAATTAAATGCAATCCATCTCTCTGTATAGCTCTTTTTAAAATTAAGAAGTGGCATATTGGATATCATTAATATAGCAAATTAAGAAATGATCTATTAGATTATACACTAACATATGAATTGTCCTCAATATCCAAACTGTCAACCGCTGTCCTCTGTCCTACCCTCCAAACTGTGTTGGGGAGTGAATAGAAAAGTTGATCCTAAAATGTTTGATAGGACGCAATGTGTCAGCAGTTAAAGATGCTGAGGTTGTCAGCTGGAAAGGTGACAGTCCAGGTTCAGGACCCAAGCACCAGACAACGGGGTGAACTCCCATTACTTGCCCCAACTCCTGCCCACCTAGCAGTACAAAAGCATGCAAATGCAAGTAGATAAATAGGTACCATTTCAGTGGGAAGGTAGCAGTGTGTTCCATGCACCTTGGTGTACAGTCATGCTGGCCACGTAGAAGACGGAAATATCTTCAGACAACACTGGCTCCCTCAGCTAGGAAATGGAGGTGAGCAACACCTTCTAGAGTTGGACATGACTGGATAGGGGAAACCTTTACCTTTAACAGGTTTGATGCTGTTATTCTTAGGTAGAAAATATGATCATAAACCAGTTTCAGTCAAGTGATTAAAGGTGCTACACTAGGAATTGGGAGACCATAGGTTGTAGTCAGTAGTGGGATGCAATCAGTTTAAAGACAATGCACACCATCTGTGCTGCTGTGCGGCTTCAAAACTGCAGCAATTCAGCTTACCAGAGGCAGCCATGGTGAGTAGGAAGGTTGCAGAGGCACAGAAAACAGCTGTGTCATGCAATTCAGGTGAGCAAGAAAGAAAAAGTAGGGATATAGGACAGGGTAGGGCAGGGGAAGATGGGAGGGGCCAACTAATTGTTGCCACTACTGGTTCAATAGAACCTGTGTGACCAGGCAGCATCCCACCACTGGTTCTAGTCCTCCCATAGGCATAGAAGTCAGTTGGGTGATTTTGGGCCATTCACTCGATCCAACACATGTCACTGGGTTATTCTTCTGGGTACAAAAGGAGGAAAAAGCATTCAGTATGCCATCTTGGGTTGTAAAACAGAAAGCTGGGCATAAATTAAATAATCAATGCGATGCTGCCATGATTGTGAAAAATGCTCTGTGTCAGTAAAGATCTTTCAAGTAACACATATGTACATGGGTTTTATAATATATTACATGGATTGGAACAAGTAGCAGTTCTTTATTAGAATATAATTCTAATAATATATTTCTAATAAATTAATATAATATATAAAAGGTAAAATCTATTTAGTCAAACTAAACTTCTGATGATTTCATGGATAGGTCTATGGAGTTTTATCAGCAATCATACAGAAATGGTTTGTGACTGGGAATGTTTTTCAAGTTCTCTGTGTACCTAAGGTCCCATTATTCCTCTGTCCAATTACTAAAGAGCTCCAGCTCTGCTTAGCTGTCCAAGCAGGGCCTGATAAATATACTGGCTTTCTAAGCACGTTGCTGTTAGAATTCATGAGTAGCATTCAGATTAAGATTAACTAAATCCCATAGAAATTAATGGAATTTAAATTAGTCACGGGGACTAATTGTCTCTTTGGATTCAATATGCTTCTCATGAGCACTCTATTCCTAAATGCTACTTCATAAACATAGCAATAAGGGTTTTTTTGAATTATAATATTAAAGAGGGCTAGATAACGTAAAAGCTGTAACAGTTTCTATAGGCGGCAGACAAAATTAAAAACAGCTTTTTTGCAGTTATGATCCAGATCTCCCAGAATCTCAGAAAAACAAAAATTGCATTCCTTATTAGCTTTAGAAGGAGAAATTCATTTTGATCTTAAATAAGGATCTATTCTTTAGAATAAGGTATATCCATATTTAAGCTATATCTATCCTGGGCTCATGCTGGCTTACTGTGAGACACTTTAAGTCAATCCTGGGCAGACTGAGATCTTGGCAATAGCCAACAAGGTATTCAATATGGCAGCAGGATACTCCATCTTCTCCTTGACAGATTTTTCCTTTAGATATAGGTTCAATCCAGTTGAAGTCAGAGACTGCACAGTTTTGTTATACTAGATGCTCATGCACTTTCTTATGCTTATTGTATGGTAATGCCCAGGAATTTTGCCCAATTATGTATTAATACCCAAGAATAGAACAGAGAGTCTAACTCTTTATTAAAATGTCCTTACATTAATGCACAAATTATAGACAGCAGGCAAGATGAACTGGATATCGTTAGCAGAAAGGATAGTGGATATGAAAGGGATTACAGAAGCATGATTTTTTTTTAAAAAAACAATGAATTATGCAATATAATCCCATAGGTGAAACATTGAGCTTGATGAGGGACAAGCAACACAAAAAAAGAGTGAAACAACAATGCATATTGGGAATGCATTATCACTGAAGAGGTCCAAAGGTAAGGCTTACCCAACAGAAGGTAATGCAAATATAACACACATATTGAAATAATCTGGGTTAAGGCAAAAGGGCAATCCAACAGAAGGGTTATTTTGCTGAAGATCTGATACAGGCCATGAAACCAGCCAGAAGACATGGATGAAGATTTGTTAAAGCACATTATGGAAGCTCCCCTTCCATATCCATATGGTGATTGTGATTTCAACTACAGTAACAACTGTTCTAGCAAATATAAGATCTCAGATATATTCTTGACTTGGATTAGGTTGACTTGGGTTATTTATTCTTCTTTCAAAAGGTTGAAGTGGGCTTTGGAGGCTCTGCTACTTTGGTTCTGGTTTATACTAACCAGGATGAATTGTCTGAAGATATTAACATCATGAGAACTCTGGGTATATTTTTTCCACGCATTTCCAGAATTCACAGCTTTAACTCAAAGCTCAGCAAGAGACAAACCCAACCATGAATTTTAGAAAGACAATTTTTAATAGATTAAAATAAATAGTTAAGATATTATGGGGGGATTTAAAGGCAAAAGTATTGTGGCTGGTGGAACTTCTTGAAAAGGACATTAAGGATAGCATAGTCTCAAGCAATATCATGGAGGAAGAGAACTAGAAGACATCTAAAGAAGCCATTGTGAGGCGCTGAGGCTAAAGAAGGATGCTTATTGAAAAAGGAAGGAAGGGCTAACAACCAAGAAATTCTACAAAAATACAGCTCAGAAATGTAGGAATGAGGTCAGGAAGGCGAAGATGGAAAGTGAATGAAGGATAATAAGAGAGGCAAAATCCAGCAAGAAGGATTTCTTCATATATGTCAACAGCAAAAAGAAGACAAAGGTGGCAATAGGCTCACAGTTTTTTCCAAGTGAAACAGTCTTAACCGATGATGGAAGAAAATGGAGAGACTCCTATTTTGCCTCTGTCTTTCCATCAAAGGAAATGGTGATTTAAGTAGGATAGACTTGAAATAACCCTTACAACTAAGGATGCAGGTCAATCAGAATAGAGTAAAAGATCTTCTAGCTAGTTTGAATACCTTAAGTTGTAAACGTTTGTGAAAGATAGCCTAGAATACTGAAGAAACTGGCTGGCGATGTTTTGGGACCTCTGTCAATTATTTCTGAGAAGGCTAGTGAAACTGAGAAGGAGTTACCAAACTGGAGAAGAACAAGTAATGGATCCTCCAGATCAGGAAAGGAGAAAAATAAGTAATTATTGATCAGTGAGCATCAATCTCTGGGGGGGAAAAAGTTAGTTCAGATAATAAAACAATCCATCTTGAGTACAATGGCAACATTTTAAGAGCCAGGAGCATGGGTTTGTCAATGAATGAATGAATGAATGACTGAATGAATAAATAAAGGTCCTATGAGACAAATCTCTCCTTGACAAGATAACTACTTTAAATGAGAATAAAAAGGAATGTTGTGGATATAAACTAACTCAATTTCAGCAAAACTTTTGACAAGGTTCCGCATGACAATCTCGTTGACAATATTAAAGTGGGATATGGATGTGCTACCATAAAGTGGATCAACAATTTGGTACTTAAAGAGTCAGCATTAATTACTCAGGTTGCAGAGCCATAACCAGTAAATCTCACGAGAGGGTCCTTTGGGACCAGTATCTTCAACATTTTATTAATCACCTGGACAATAGGGTTGTTAGGCTTAGCTTATTAAATTTGCTGATGATACAAAATTGGGAGGACTGCTCAATACTCAGGAAGAAGACCAAGTAAGACCAGGATCTAATCTGGACAGTCTGGAAGACTGGCTTGAGAAGATTCAAGATGCCCTTCAACAGGGGAAATGATAAGATATTACATCTGGGAGGGATAAATACAAGTCACAAATACAAGATGGAGGCTTCATAGCTAGGATGTGTTACGTTAGAGAAAGGTGTGGTGGTTAGCAATAAGCTGAACTGTCAGCAGTGTGAGACAGCAATTAGAAAGGCTAATATGGACCTGGGTTGCATCAGAAGAGGAGGATACTAAAACTAATGAATAAACTTGGGATATTGATTCTAAGAAAAGAGGACCAAGGGGTGCATGATATCAATGTTCAGAAACATAAAAGGGTTCCACATGAAAGATGGCCAGGTATTGTTTTCAATTGCCCTAGAATTAGGGCCACAAATACAGGTAATCCTCAAATTGCAATAGTTCATTTAGTGACCATTCAAAGTTACAACGGCACTAAAAAAAGTAGCTGATGCCCGTTTTTCACACTTACGATGTAATGTAAAGTTTCAGTTTTTTCTTTTTATGGATTTACAGACATTTCTAAAATTCTGTTTTCATGTTGTCATTATGGGGTACTTAGGTTAATGCGGAAAAAAATGAATTTCAACAACTGTAGAATCAGGCTGTGGCATAACAAAATTGACAACAGAGAAGGAGGTCTGAATACTTTCTGAATGCACTGTCTCTTAGTCTGTGGAAGGTATCTGCAATTTGCACCCATTACAGGTAGTCCTCGACTTACGACACAACTGAGCCCAAAATTTAGGTTGCTAAGTGAGACATTTGTTAAGTGAGTTTGTCCCATTTAATGACTTTTCTTGCCTCAGTTGTTGAGTGAATCATTGCAATTGTTAAGTTAGTAACCTGGTTGTTAAGTGAATCTGACTTCCCTATTTTCTTTGCTAGTCAGGTTAGAAAAGGTGATCGCATAACTCTGGGACACCGCAACTGTCATAAATATGAATCAGTAGTCAAGCAGCTGGATTTTGATCAGGTGACCATTCAATGGTCATAAGTGGGGAAAATGGTCATAAATAATTTTTTTAGGGTTAGGGTGCAGTACAGTATACAGAACAGTAGAACAGTCTGACTATGGAGGCTGTTGATTCTCCATTTCTTAAGAAGATGCTGGACAGCTACCTCTTGACAGCGATTTAACTGGTTTTCCTGTGCACTGCAGAAGGCTGGACTGAATGATCCTGGAAGATTTTTTGTCCAGTTCCACAACTTTGTGATACTATGTCATTTCGAATGGAACTTGAAAACATTCATCTTGATTTTTTTTAAAAATGAAACCAATTTTGACGGAGTGCTAACATATTGGAAATCTAATGTTAAACGCCTAGCCCAAAATAGGCAGGGGGAGAGGGGGAGTTGCATTTTTGTACCTGTACTTTATAATAGGTTGCAAGACAATGGCTGCAAAATTCTTAATAGCTCGTTCCTTTCAACTTCAGATTGATGTTTTCCCTTTTAGAGGTTTTTTTTTTTTTTTTTTTTTTTTGAAGCTGCACAGACCATGGTGAAAAATAGTGAGCTGTACATGTGTCCCTCAGGATCAATTTATTTATTGCATCTGTATTCTGTCCTTGCTTCAAATAGATGAGAGTAGCATTTTACTCTTTCAAATAACAAAGCTGGGGCCAAACCAGACATGACAGAAGCTGTCATTCATGAGATGGCTTGATTCATATATAAAGTGCCAGTGTGGAAAAATACCACTGAAAGTGGTCTTTTGGAGGGGTGGTGGTTATAACATGATGTCATCTGTTTTTTGTTTTTTTTTTTAATGTTCGGATGTCGGAATTATTATATCACATATGCTTCCATTAAGACCGAGTTCCTACAAAACCTTAAATATATCCACTGAAAAATAATTCTAAACCTATAAATTTCTCTTCTGAATCGAGATGATCATACACAGCAAATATGCCCAAGGTTATGAGAGGGAACCTGGCTATGCATGGATCTTTCCAATTTCTAGCATGTATTTATAGTATTTTTCGAAATAGGATAGTTTTATGAGACTAGCTACAGAATAATTTAATTAGTAATAATTTATTAAATTCGTATGCCATCTTAATTCCCAGTGAGCTCTGGGCAGTTTTCAAATTGTTAACAGGATTGAAAAATGAGCTGGGGGAGGGGAATAATAAAAACAGCAGAAATGGTGAAAAAAGAGAACAAAGAAAAAAAAACCCACACACCCATCTAAAAAGGCCGGTTCCATCATCCTTGCCAAGGCCTGAGCAAAAGTTACCCTTCAATAGAATCTCAGCAATGTTAAGCATACGGTGTCTATTGAAAACTCCCTTGTTTAGAAAAGAGTTTTTACCTGTTGACCTGTTCTTGTTAAATATAATGGCAATAGCACTTAGACTTATATACCACTTTACAGTGCTTTACAGCCCTCTCTAAGCAGTTTTACAGAGTCTGTGTATTGCCCCCAACAATTTGGGTCCTCATTTTGTTCACCTTAGAAGGATGGAAGGCTGAGTCAACCTTGAGCCTGGTGGGATTTCCACTGCCAAATTACAGGCAGCCGGCTGTCAGCAGATGTAGCCTGCAGTACTGCACTCTAACCACTGTGCCACTGCAGCAGCTACATGTTTGCATATGGTAGGTGGGTGTTTTCTTAAACTTCACCTTTGTGAATGTTAAAGTCAGCCCCTGGGAATCTAGACACCGCCAGGAGGCTTGTTCCTTTGTTTCTCTAAAGTTGATATTTTAAAAAATCAGGGGTCCTTGGTGCTCTCTGAGCTTGCTTTTTTTCTGGCAGATGTTTCATTTCCCAAACTAGGTAACATCATCAGTGCTAGTAAGGAGTGTGGTTTGCTGTCAGTTTACATTCTAGTGACTTGCCTGTCAGTGTTGGTAGGGGTGGTCTTAGAGAGCTTTCTTTGGGCTGTTCACTGTTGGCTTCTTTGACAGTTTCTTGATTAAGGTCTTGTTTACTTGATTGTTGGTCTGGTCGCAGGGGTGGGCAATTATGGCTTCTTCATGACTCGTGGACTTCAACTCCCAGAATTCCTGAGCCAGCCATGCTGGCTC
>JAEANM010011656.1:0-15175 GCA_017656035.1 Myanophis thanlyinensis | reverse complement strand
TCAGGAAAGCGTTTTCGCTCCCTGAAGGCAAACACAGAAAGAATGAGGAAAAGCTTCTTTCCACAAGCAATATGGACGCTAAACCAGGAACCACAAGCACACTCAGGACCACAATAAGAACCATGACTGCATCTAACTCCCACCTTCCCAACTATCCCTAACAATTTCCTACCCCCACCCTCCCTTTTTACCTTAACTTACCCGCGGTCATGGGTGGTCGCATAAGCATTTCACTGCATATTGTACCGTGTATGACTGTGTATATGACCAATAAATTTGAATTTGAATTTGATTTGGTAATTGAGAAGTGCATAGTTTTCTTGGTGAAAGTATGGAAGTTGTTTTCCACCGCCATTTTTCCAGGACTTTTTAAAATTCCTGAAATCTAATTTACATTAAAATTCCCTGGTGTCTTCCTCTATAACTACTAGCTTTAGTTAACTTCTGAGTCCAGAAAAAGCCAGGGGTAGCTACTTGCTGAAATCTCTGTTTAGCTCACCTCAGTGTTGGGACACACAATGGGTAAAAAGGAATATTATTTACTTTCTGGAACCCCAATAATGTGAGAAGCAAAAATGTTTTCATCACAGCAGCCTTCCAGAATTAACAGGTGACATTTTGCCTCAGGTGTACAAGCAACAAATCAGCTTATCTTCTTGGACTCCATATGCAAATTTTTGGGCTTGGAAGAGCTATTGCTGAGCCACTCTGTTAATTACTAGTGTGAATTATGTAGGCGCTCAGTGATTCCCATGATTTATTATCATAATGGAAAGAGCCCTTTACTGTCATTGTGGAAGACTAGCTGTAGCTCTTTGACACCTCAGAATTACCCTATTCCGTTTTGTTCTGGATGGCTGATGAATTGGATCTACTAGCTTGACATGTGGAAATAATATATAATATAAATATTTTCTCATGTTCATTGGAAGAGTTGGGAGAAGCCACTTGTAGTAAACCAGGACTTTGTGGAAGCGAAGAATGCTGTCAGGGAAATAACTGTGAATGCAATAGCCACCTCACATAAATCAGTTGGAGCAGAACCAAAGAACAGAAATTATTTTTTGACTTATTTTTATTTCCAGAGATTTCGCCCACAGATACAAACCATAACACCATGTAACATTTCCCCCTTTTGCTTCTGGCACCTTCCAGAAGTTTGGGCAAGTTCTCCATATCTTCAGGGAGCAGACGAAAATAGGAACTTGTAGTTAAAATACATAGAACCTGCGAACTGAATAGAATTTTTTATTGGCCAAGTGTGATTGGACACAGAAGGAATTTGTCTTCGGTGCATACGCTCTCCAAACTGCATATGCTCAGAATTGTTTCACTTTCACACTGCATATAAAAAGGCCCTAACTGTTTGGAGCAGTTCCTTTTGGAGTTAAACCCTCCCCGCTCCCATGCAGAAAAGAAACGATAGTTTTGATTGCACAGGACACTTTCGGGTACAAGAACCCCACAGGCTCGAAAACCTCGCGGGAGAAAAGTGAATTTGACATTTGACAAGGTCCGCTTTTGACATTTTCCAAGGAAACGGACGCCGGTTGCAAGGCAGGGGCGGCTCAAAGGAATCAAGTGGCTCCTGCCGCAACTACACCGGGCCGAGCCTCTGGTAAAGTCGAGCTAACCGCCCTCTTTTTTTTTTTTTTTTTTGCACCCCGCTTCGCGCGCCGCGCCGCGGGGCAAGAGCAACGGGTGAAGAAAAGAGCACGTGACAGGCGGCCCCCCGCTGCGCAGGCGCGATGGTTGAGAGGCGGCCCGGATCAGCTGGGAAAGGAGGCGTGTGCGCCGCTGCTGTGGAAAAGCGGCCCCCGCCGCACCGAGAGAGAGAGAGAGAGAGAGAGAAAGAGAGGCGCAAAGGTGAACACGTCGGAACGCTTCCCCGTGTCGGGCAAGGCAGCAAAAAATTAAAATAAACTAAAAAGGCTCAGGCGGCGAGCTTGCCGCTTGTGGGGGGGGGGGGAACTGGAGGAAGGGGGGGGTGCTTTTTGACTGATTTCTGCAGCTTGGGCTGAGCTGAGCCGAGCCGGTGCCGGAGGAGCGTTTCCCGGAGTTTAGTACTGCGGGGGCAGCCTGGTCTTAAAAGCTTTGCCATGATCGCCGCCCTCTTGTGGGATCATCTCCGGGCGGGCAGCTCCGAACTGGACTGGTGCGAGGATAACTACACCATCGTGCCCACCATCGCCGAGTTTTACAACACGGTGCGTAAACTTGGAGCAAGCCCCCCCCTCCCCCCCGGCTCATCCGCCTCTCGGCTTTGCGAAGAAAAAAAAAAGGGGAGGGGAGGAGAGAGTGCGCGGCCGCCTTCTTTCGGCGCAGGTTTGCAATCGCCCCCGCGTTTGTTTTACGCTGCTTTTGGAGGGGCTTGCAATATATATATATATATATATAGAAAAAAGTTGCGTCGCTACCTGCTTAAGCCGGCCTGGGAACCGATCCAGGAATCGTCCGCTTAGAACTCTTGGCTTGCTTTGATGGGGCTGGAAATAAAGAAGGAACCTGTGCATCAGGTGGGCGGGGGTGGCAGTGCTCTGACTGCCCCGGATAACGTGGTGGATCTAGGTTTTGGGCTCAAAATGTGCCATTGTGGTTTGTAAAACCACGCTTTCCTGGCTTGGCTGGGCTAGAGAGCTACTGTTTTAACATATGGTCCGCTGCTGCTGCTATTATTATATTATTATTGTTGTTATTATTATTGTTATTACTTTATTCTTTAAACATAAAACTTTAGTCAACTAAACATTTAAAAATGTCACATAATTGACTGGCACTGATGATACAGGTTGCTGCCAGCATTCTAGGTATCAACCAAATACCTTCTCAAAATATATGTTGTTCCAAGTAGCTCATCATCATCATCATTATTATTATTGAAAAGCGATTGCAATACAATTCTGTGAGGTTTTTTTTGCTATGCGTAAACTTTGAGTAGACTGGCTTTAGTAACACTTTTCAACTTCAGTCAAACTTTTTTTTTTTTTTACAAAGTACCCTGGATCTAGATTCCCAGGCTGCTGCAGAATTCTGGGCAGTTGAAGATCCACAGCTTCCTAAAGTGGTTTAAGATTGAGGAATCAACTGGAATAGGCACACAAAGAGGAAGGAATGTATTTATTTAGCAGGTTGTCATCTCTTATACAGGAGCCTGGATGGCTAATGCAATGAAAAGAGTAAAAGCAAAACTGACCAAAATTAAAAACAGAAATAAGTAGCAGTGGAAACACTCAAGGGAAACTGCAAAACGAGCTCATCCATGATACCTGGGCCCAGGCTAAATGGCAAAACTAGTTTTTTAGTGCCTTGTTGAAATGGCAGCAGAGTTGGGTTTTACACCTTATTACAGTAGTAGTTATATTGAGGCCTTAGGAGGTAACCACATTCACACAGCACATTTAATCTGGTTACTGAATTAATCCCCCTTTCTCTGTGTTTGCAGGATTTATTAAAACATGAGATTTACTAAACTGATGCTAACATAGTATATACTATACCACCCAAACGCTAACCAAGCTTAGCATGTGGTGAACATTTAGCTGTAAATTGGACCTGCTTAAGTTAACCTAGTTCATATCTGATCAGTTCAAATGTAGCTTGATCACAAACATTGAGCCTTTTTTTCTTTTTTTTTGGGGGGGGGGAGGGACGTGTTATAGGAAATATGTAAAATCAGAAGGAAGAAAAGTGCCAAAGTTATGAATATGTATTTTTATTCCAATGATTTGTAGCTTTGCTGGATGGATTGTTAAGCACCTTCTTTGAAAGCAATTTGCTTTTCATATTGGAGGATAAAGCTTAAATGGAATGCGCTTGATTAATAGAACAAAGCAATTGTCTTAAATATTGCAGTCATTTTAAATCTTGCTTTAGGTAAAGAGGATTCTGGACAAATTCAGTTACATTTAAGAGGCTATAGTACTGGTTGACAAACCTCTACAGTTTTACATTGGTGTAGAAATTGTGCTAAACAAAGGTGTAGCTTTGAAAATAATGACTATAATTTCACCATACAAATAACTTTGCAAAACTTAACCTGTGTGCACTTTTCCTGTCTTCCAACTTTAATTATATTACTTTTTTTTAAATTTGGATTTACAAGAACATAAACCACACCAGGTAAAAAGTCAATATATTTCATTAACTGGAGGTGATTTTGTTAACTTATTCCTGCAATATTTGCTAAGCTACCTGTAGGTCCTGTAATAAGAGTTAAATAGTTCTCATTAAACTGCTTTATGATATGGCAGAAAGAGGTTGTGTCTGTGACAAATAGTGACAATAGTGGGATTTCGTTAATATTGGCAGCTGGGATTGCTGTCACTAAGCAAAGAATGAGATATCACACTTTAGAACTGCATTGTTTAGTGACCAGTTCCAATTATTCTAACTTGAGGACTACCTGTGGTTAATTTTCCAGCACCATCGTAACTATGAATGATCACTAAATATGGCAGCCATTAAGCACGTACTCCTTATATACATTTTCCTGGGCTAGATTCTGACTTGAATAACTTGTTTCTTCTAGTATCCTCTATAGCTGAATAGAATAATAGAATATAATTCTTTATTGGCCAAATGTGATTGGACACACCAGGAATTTATTTTTGGTGCATATGCTCTCAGTGTACATAAAAGGAAACGGTACATTTGTCAGGAATCATAAGATGCAACACGATGATAGTCAGAGGGTACAAATAAGCAATCAAATCATATTAGGAAGAAATAATCAATGAAAATCATAAGGATACAAGCAACAGAGTTATAGTCATAAGTGAGGAGATAGGAATGATGAGAAGAAGAACAGTAATGCAGACTTAGTAAATAGTTTAGCAGTGTTGGGAGAATTATTTGTTTAACAGAGCGATGGCATTCAGGGAAAAACTCTTCTTGTGTCTAGTTGTTCTGTTGTGCAGTGCTCTGTAGCATCCCTCAAAGGGGAAATGGGAATTGTTTCCAATATAGATAGCTAAGAGAACATTTATTGTCACTTTTTTCTGTGAATACACTGGCACACATTTAAAAAAAAAGGAATTCTGATACCCGTTCTCAGTATATATATCCATACATATATATATATATATATATATAGCATGTGTATATGTATGTGCGTGTATGTGTATATATATAGACATCCATATATAAATGACAGACCATTTAGTGGTAGAAAAAGTCTTGAGAGTTAACAAGATTTATACTATATGGTATGACATTATTACAGAATCTAGCTCTGCTATGGATTCCACAAAGTCTCATCCCAGAAGATAACAAAGAAAACAGATCATGGAGAGAATGTGTAGCATGTCTGACAGTACAATGGACCCTGGTCAAGCAGTTCTTACATGCTGTGTCCTTAATAGAAGAAAGTGAACTTCCAATAATCTTTTCTGCTGTCCTCACCATTCTCTGCAGAGCCTTCCTGTCCGAAACAGTAATAATTCCAAACCACACAGTAGTAAAAAAATATATAGCTGGATTAAGACAATCCAGCAATTCAGCAACATCTACTGCCCCAGTTTGTTGCCTAAAGGAGCTGGGTAAGGCGCTGGTCAACAGGTGGCAGAGGTTATGCTGTGGTGAACCTTCTTCGCTCCCTTGATTTCTACAAACTGAGAAGAATCCCTGATTGTCTCACAAAATCTTGGTCAAACATGAGCAAATGTGAGCAATTTTAACTCCCCCCCCCCCCCAAAGTCTCACAGATACTGTATGTCACAATAGTATCAATAGTACAATACAAATAAACAGGAACAACCCAAGTCAAATATTCACCTCTCCCTCAAGGCTGTTATATGCAGTGAAAATAGCAAAATGCTGATTAATTAGGGTCTCTTTTTTGTTATGATTACTAAGGGTCACTCTTGATTAATGGTGCAAAATCCCTACCAGAGAGAAGGAATAGAGAAAAAAACAAATCTGTCATTTGTTTCTGCTTATTTAAATATTTTCCATTTTTCTCTCTAGATAAGCAACATCTTGTTTTTTGTCCTGCCCCCTATATGTATGTGTTTATTTCGACAATATGCAACCTGCTTCAACAGTGGAATATATTTAATATGGGCCTTGCTAGTGGTTGTAGGTAAGTTATTTTGAATTTTTATGGGATCTGACATGAACATTAGGAGTTTATTATTGTTTTTAAATTATGTACTACAGTACTGTGAAATCAAAAGATGCCTCAATTGAATGGGTGTTTAAGCATATAACTACAGGTGGGTCCTTGACTTACAATCCCAATGGAGTCCAAAATTTCTGTTGTTAAGCAAGACAGTTGCCTCGTTTGGTGACCTTTTTTTGCCAGAGTTGTTAAGTCAATCATTGCAATGAAGTTAGTAACATGATTGTTAAATGAATCTGGCTTCCCCATTGACTTTGCTTGTCAGAAGGTCGCAAAAGGTGATCACATGACATCAGACCCTGCAATCATCATAAATACGTGATAATTGCCAAGTATCTGAAGTTTGATCACATGGCATTAGGGATGCTGCAATGGCCATAAGTGTAAAAAAAAGGTAATAATTTTACATTTTTTCAGTGCCCTTGTAAATTCAAACAGTCACTAAATGAATGGGTTGTAAGTCAAGGACTACATGTAATTCAGAAGCAGAATATGTACTCCGTGAAGAACGCTATTGCAAACTAATACCATCATGTTCTTTTTAATGTATCTCATAATAGCCTTACTATTCATCTTAGTGCACTGGTTTGCTTGGCTATTACTACTGATGTAGCAATCCAGTTTTTGCCAAATTATGTTGTCACTTCTTTTTGTCCATACGTTCTGTTCCCATAGGAATCCGAAGAAATACACCCAGTAGTTAAAATACAAACAAACAGGAACAACCCAAGTCAAATTGTTTAATCTTATTTTTTTATTTTGGATAAGCATGATTGCACTCTGTTTCTCTTCCTTGACTGAGAATTGGACAGCACAATATTTATTATTATTATTTATTTAAAATGTTCATATAGCCTTTCATCTTATAACCAACTCTGGGCATCTCCCAAATAAATAGTCAGAATGGGAATAGGAATCGGGAACAGAACAACAGAACAGAACAGAATAGAATAGAATTCTTTATTGGCCAAGTGCAATTGGACACACAAGAAATTTGGTGCATATGCTCTCAGTGCACATAAAAAGAAAAGGTACATTTGTCAAGAATCATATGATACAACACTTAATGATAGTCATAGCAATCAAATCATATTAGGAAAGTGTAATTTAAATACCATTCTATTAAGAAAGCCACATAACTAGCAATTTACTATTACAGAAGATCCTCTTGGCACTATCTTCAGTTAGGTAGGCAACTCGTGTTGTCCAGATACTTTGAACTAATAATGACACATTCCTGAGTCATTGTTCAAAGTGCCTAGATGAGGATTGAAGTCCAAACTATTTAACAGGTGCTCTTTCCTATATGAAATCTCAGTGAATGAGGAGAACAGTTTAGAGTAGCGGTAAAGGTACTGGCTGGCATACCAGAGACTTGAGTTCTAGGCCTTCTTTAGGCACAAATGCCAGTTTGGGTGACTTTGACTCAGTCTCAGTAACTCACAGGATTATTGTGGGGAAAAGATGAGGCAGGAGTATTAAGTGGGAAACTGAGCATCCTAGACTAAGCCAAGTTGCTAGAGAATTGCACTGGCACTGAGACAAATCAGCCATCAACAGGCACATAGAGATAAACAACATCTACATACCAGTCAAAAGAGACAATCATAAAGCCAAAAAGAAAAAGAAAAGATCAAAAAGAAAACTCCAGAGACCATTAATTAACACCCAGATGAGCAGAGGTTAACACCAAGATTAACATTAGAGCAATAATCAAGTAGTAAACAATACCCTAATCAAGGAAGTACCAACTCAGACAAATAAACAAGTAAATGAGAACTTAATCAAGGAACCACCAAAAATATTTCCACCAATACTGACAAGGAAAGCCACTAATACTATACAGTATTTTAAAAAAGCAAAATAAAAATCTAAATAAAAAATTATATGGGAAAAAACACCCATTACTGCTCTCTAGACCAAAGGACTATGTAAGATTTTTCCTGCTTCAGTGCTTTTAAGAATCTCAAATATTTCCATAAGACTGGCTGGCCAAGCAAAATCTTCACAAATTGAAGATTTGGTGAACAAGTGTATTAAAATTAGTGTTGATTTTGGAGGGTGAATATTACCTAACTTTGGCAACTTGGTTGTTCAACTTGTATGTTTCATCTAACCTATAAAGGTTTAATTTTTCAGACAGTCATTGGAAAATGTGACCATGTCTTAGTGGTAGAATAATAATTACTTACTGTATCTCTCTAGGAATTGGATCTGTCTACTTCCATGCTACGCTTAGCTTCCTGGGTCAGATGCTTGATGAACTTGCTATACTTTGGGTTCTGATGTGTGCTCTGGCTATGTGGTTCCCCAGAAGATATCTACCCAAAATGTTTAGGAATGACAGGTAAATATCTCTGGAAAGCATGGTGTTCAGCTTTTGTGCCTTAATGTGACTGTTTTCTTGAAAGAAGGAACACAGAAAGACGATTCTTGACAAAAACAAGTGCAGGAAATAAGAACTGAAGTGATAGCTTTAGGTCTAGGCTTATCTTTATATAGGCAAGCAGATTGGGTTTCAGTTCAGTTACAGTTTCTCCAACTTGCCCTACAGTTAACTTCCCTATCTTACGGTCTTCCTATTGCTGCCAGTGGTAGACAAATGACAAAGCAGGTTTATCCACAAACTTTAATAGTAAGTTTATTCACAAAATTTGAGATTGGGGAAAGTGTAGCTAAGTAGCTACTTCATAACACTGATTCAAAAAAAAAAAAAAAGGCAGAAGAGAAATGTTAAAGATCGTCTTGCATGTTGAATTAGAGAGGAAACCTGATGTTGGATGACAAATTAAAGGGCACTATCTTGATGGAATTTACCCAATTAGGAAGAACTACACAAACTAGTTTGGTCTAGTGATTAAGGCACCATTCTAGAAAACAGGAGATGATGGATCTCCTAACTTAAGCATGAAAACTGGCTAGGTGACCCTTGGACCAGTCACACACTCTCAGCCCAAGTCACAGGGATGTTGTAGAGGAGGGAAAATAGGAGTAAGGAGTATTAAGTACAATCACTACTTTGAGATGTCTATAAAACAATGCATGTGGGAGATAAATAAAGTAAATCCATGCCTCAATGGATCATTGGTTCAGAGATATTTCCTTACTTACAGAGAAACAGAACGATCATGGAGGGCAAAACGGTGAGAGTGGGAACTACTTCCAACTTCCTATTGAGTTTCCTTATGGAAAACTGGTGGGCAGAGTTGGAAATCCCTTCCCTTCCCTACCTTTGATCCTCCTGCAAGTGGTGTGCTGGGCTGCGAGTCAGGGATTGTGCATGGGGATGTGCAAGAGGTGCTGCTCAGTTCGGGAAGAGGGTGTGTGCATGTGCAAGAGATGCCATGTGCGCCAGGTAGCATGCAGCCCCTTGTGTGGGAATCATGGGGAGGTGTAAGAGACGCCACATTAGTCAGGTAGAGCACACAAAAGTCTGGCACAAGTCATAAAAAGTGTGTGTGGGCAGCCTGGATTTGATTTAAATCGACTTGATTTAAATCCAGTCCACCCTGCCCACACCCATTCTAAATCATGATTTAAATCACTAGTAAAAAGGCTTGATTTAAATCAACTCATTTAAATCATAATTTTTAAAGAGCAACTGTCATTTCTGTCCTGCAGCGGCGACTCCTCTGAGCTGCTGTTGACTCACCGGCAGTCCCAATATTGCAGAATATACAGCCTCATGCTACATAACTTAAGCTTCAGTTCATGCTGAATAAACTAAATTATTAATGTATCTTAGCTAGAAAACTATCTTTAGATAGATTTTTACTCCAAAAGCATTTTATTAAAATAAAAATAAACCAAACCCAATTTTTTAAAATTGATTTTTATCCACCCTGTGTGTGAGAGATGCCTTGTAGATGGAGGAGAACACATGGAGAGGTTGCAGACAGAGAAAGGTGCCTGGGGATGCTTGAGAGTATATGAGATGTGCCATGCTGCTCAGGGATGTTGCACGGGTGCCAATGTGGGTCAGGGATGTTGCACGGGTGCCAGTGTGGGTCAGGAAGGCTGCAAGACTTTCTTCTCCCTTTCTTCCTTCCCTATTCTTCCCTATTCCCTTCTCTTTCAGCATGTTAAGTAGCTGCTTTTGGGTGGGGGAGGAGCAAGGGATTGATGGACTGGCTGGGAAACTGTCACGAAATGTGGAAAATGAAGTTCACGTGACCATAGCAGCAGTGCAGCAGCAGCCATTACCTCTGAAGCAGCCACAGCTTTCCTAAATTTCACTCCCTCAAATGGATCTGGATTTTGTTAGTTAGCTCAATTGAGGTATCCTGGTTTAAAGTTGGTGCCCTAGGCTAGGATGCACTGGTTTGTCCAGTTAAAAGTCATGACGATGAGAGTTTTAGTAGTATATAAATATCCCATAGGGTAATGTGGCTAAACCTGTTTATTCTGGGTGAATTTGGTCTTACTGGAATCTAGTTTTTCTGCCTGGATTCTTCAATACTATACATCATAGCTGCCACCGATCTAGCATTCAATTCCTCTTTACTTAGGATGCTCCTCATAATATTATTTAGATAATGCTGAGCAGACTGAAATAATGACACAAGGAAAAAAAGCTATGAAAGGTCTTAGGATTTTGGCGTGTTGGTTGGCAGTTGCTGGGGTAATGAGAGAGAATTGGGTTAGAGATGGTTGGTCTAATCCCTCAGCAACTGTTCCCCAAAAGATTATAAGATTAGCATGTAGCCCTGAGACCCAGAGCACAGATATCATATTTGCAATTAATCCTTTTCTTTCGTTCTGCGTCTCATATGGCCGATTATTCACCAAGGATTTATTTGCCATGTGACAAATTACGAAAAATAGCTTAGTCTTCCCCCAGTCCAGCACCTTTTACATCTATTAAACTACAGCTCCCATCGTCATCAGGCAATCTGGATTGGAGAAATTACCCTTTACTTTAGGGATTTATAACCAGTCCTTCAGAGATAGTTTCTAGGTTGGTGATTTATGATAGGTAGGTAGGTAGGTAGATTAGACAGACAGACATAGTATGTACACACACACGCAAAAGTCTGGGTATGTAGATCTTTGGTGGAGAAATCTCCATCCTTTTTGTGGTCCACAACATTTCTATACTTCAGAATTACTGTCATTCTGGGATAGCATTGTGGTTCAGCCTTAACCCAGTGCGAATATTGTGGCTGACATTGGTTGAGGATTATTATTGCAATGGTAGGAGCAGCTTGAGATACTGGATCTGCCACTGAGCTTTTGCACTTCTTCATCCCAGTTGCTAAATCTGGCCTTCCTGCCAAAATCTGGTTTGGAAGTGCTTTCATAATTCAGGTCTATTTAAAACCATTCCCTGTTTCAAAGTTTATGGAAGTCAGATCAACCTCATGTTTTTTGCCTTACAGGGAATCCTTGACTTACAACAGTTCATGTAGTGACCGTTCGACGGCACTGAAAAAAAAAGTGACCTGTAACCATTTTTCACACATACAACCGCATTCCCATGGCCATGTGACCAAAATCCAGATGCTTGGCAATTGGCTCATATTTTATGACCTTTGCAGTGTCCTGAGTCAAGTAATTGCCTTTTGAGAGCTTCTGACAGTGGGGAAGCCAGATTCACTTACCAATCAACTTAACAACAGTGATTCACTTAACAACTGTGGCAAGAAAGGTTGTAAAATGGGGCAAAGCTCACTTAACAACTTGTCTCATATAGCAACAGAAATGTTGGCTTCCATCGTGGTCATAAGTCGAGGATTTAGGTGTATTTTCTGAGGCTTGTTTCAACAATTGTAGATAACTCTGTTTTTTCTCCCTGGGATGTCAACAGTCAGTTTTTTGTGCTTCCAAAATCTTAATATTCACTCAGCTTTTATTACCTGTTTTTCATCACGGTGGGGGTAATAACCCAGGGTTCGTTTTAATTCTCGGCAGTGTTGACTCTTATTGCCTGCTTTTGAGGGCAGAGAGAATGACGGGTCCAAGGTCGTTCACACTTGGTGCCTGTGGCTGGACTAAAACTCAAAAATTCCCAGTTTCTAGATGATGCCTTAAACCACTACACCAAACTAGCTCCCTGTAATTCCCATAAAAAATTTATAAAATGTCCCTTTAAGTCCTCCCTCACTTCAGTTTCATCCAGAGGTACATCGTTACTTTTATTGTTAATTCTAATCACTCTGCTGCCATCTCTGTTCCTCTCCCTCTTCTTCTGCTTCCAAAGCAATTATTTTCAATTTCCAAAATTGTTCTGCATTTTCTGTTTGAATATTATCGATGGTCTTTGCTCTGTGACTAGTTTTTGCAATGATTTTTCTCTTTGTATGCACACAATAATATCCTTGCACTTTCCATTTTCCCCCAGAAAACATGCTTTTATATGCCTTTTTTCTCGTTCACCAGACAATTATTTCCACTGTTTCTGTTAGTGTAATTTCATATACTTCTTTTTAAAGAAATGTTTACATTTTGCTACTGTCTTACAAACAGGCAGTTGAAATAGGCAGTAGGGTACCACCTCTGCTTACAGCCTTTAGTGTAGTAAGAAACCAGCTCGACATCACCCCTGTTGGGGGAACCTGTGGTGGGCCTGTCGGGCTCTTCCTGCAGCTCTCTGCCAGCAAAAATAGAGCTTCGTTTTCACTGGCAGAGGCACCATCGGCCTGTCCTTCACTGTTTCCAGAGTGGCCCCATGGGCCAGATCTAAGCACCCTTGAGTTTGACACCCCTGCTGTAGCTCAACATATACAGGTGATCCTCAATTTACAACCTAATATCAGTGGTTCATGTACTCATCTCTTCAGAATTTTCTTCATGTGGTTACCCATAATATCAGTATCAAAATTGTACTTGACAGAGAAAGCCGTTGTTCAGTGATGAGTATGATGATGAATAGAACCACCTTGGAAATGACCAAACAACTCGCTTAGTTTTTCGAGTTGTGAAACACAATTCAGGGTGCTTACTAGAGTGTATAAAGCCTTGTGCAACTTAGACCGCAGTTAGGTGTAGGGCAACATGATGTAGGAAGAAGAGCAGGCAGAAGGAGTAAAGTGAGTCATCAGCCTAGAGTCATTATGTTCCCACCAATGGTCTTAAGTCCAACCCTTCCTGAATTCTGTTGACCCTTATCTGGTGTGAATAAATTCAGGAATTCAACGGAATTCAGGAAGGGTTGGACTCAGTTCTTTCTGCCTGCTCTTCTCCTCCATCAAGTTGTCTTAATTAAACGGTCTAAGTCAGGTATGTCAAACTGGCGGTCTGTGGGCCGGATGCGTCACGCCCATCCCCGTTCCACGAAGGGAAAAAAGTCATGTCAGGTGACGGCAACATGAGGCCACACGTTTGACATCCGTAGTCTAAGTTGTGTAAGGTTTTGTTGACTATACTCTTGTGTTTGATCCTTATTTCACCAGATAAGGGTCAATGGTTGGACTCAACTTGTTGTGCCTGCTCTTCTCCTACATCAAGTTGCCTTGCGCCTAACTTTATTGAGTCACTGTGTGGGATGGAGCAATTAATCTTCTGAACTGGAACTTAATTATGGCCCTAATCCTTCTTGACTGGCATTTATTCCTTTACTGTTTGCTTTGCATTCTTGGGTCAATAATGGCACTTTCCAGATCTTGCTACAGATATATTTTGTTGCAGTTACAGGTAGTCTGCAATTTATGGCCACAGTTGAACCCAACATTTATGTTGCTAAGTGAAACATTTGTTAAGTGTGCTTTGCCCCATTTTATGATCTTGCCACATTTGAGTGAATCACTGCAGTTGTTAATAGCACCGTTGTTAAGTAAATCTGGCTTCCCCATTGACTTTGCTTGTCAGAAGGTTGTGAAAGGTGATCACATGATTCCAGGACACCGCAAAGGTCATAAATGTGAGTCAGTTGCCAAGCGTCTAAACTTTGATCATGTGACCATGGGGATGCAGCAACAGCCGTTAAGTGTCAAAAATGGTCATAAATCATTTTTTTCAGCAATGGTGTAACTGAGAGGTCACTAAATGAACTCTTGTAACTTGAGGATTACTTGTACTTTGAGTTTTTTCCCCACAATGCAAATGGAATTTATTACAGGTAATCCTTGACTTGTAACCAATTGCTTAATGACCATTCAAAGTTATAATAAACTAACGATCTTTGATCTCAAAGTTACAAGTGCTGCACTGCCTGGTCATAACTGACATATTTATGACTGGTTGCAATATCCCACTGTTACCTGATCAGGTTTTGGGACTTTTTTTTTTTTTTTGCCATTTTCTGACATTGCTTAAGCTGGATTTAATTCACCTGCTTCACTTGACCATCGTTGTAAAAACAGTTGTAAAATCAAGTCTGGTTACATGGTGACTGCAACAACTGACAACCAAATTTCCTGGCTGTAAGTCAAGGAGTACAGTACTTGTACGTTTTTGCAAACAATTGGAAATAGGCAGCATGTCTCCTTCCTAAGTAAAATATGTGGTCTTCCCCTTAAAACATACGCATTTGGGTTTGCAGAACCTGTGACTGTTTTTTCTCTCTCAAACAACTGAAGCATCAGTTGTACTGGGCAAGTAGTTTTTGACACCTGTTTTTAACGTCTTTACTTCCTCCCAGAGAGACAACTGTTTAAAAATACATATATTTTGCAGAGGGCGGTTCAAAGCTGCAGTGGGCATTCTTTCTGGAGTCACTACATGCCTCGCCTTTGTTAAGCCTGCCATTAATAACATCTCCTTGATGACATTAGGACTTCCCTGCAGCGCCTTGCTTATTGCAGAACTTAAAAGGTATGTACCAGACCGGCTGAGGCAAAGCAGATAAATTGTGTTTAATTCATTTATTTAGATCCTGCCCAAAGGCACCCAATTGGCTTTCATGGCGAAGGCAGGACTGGAACTCACACTCTCCCACTTTCTAGCCTGGTACCTTAATCTGCTAGACTAGGGGTCTGCAACCTTTAAGACATAAAGAGCTACTTGGACCCATTTCCGAAGGAAAAAAAAAAACCTGGGAGCTGCAAAACCATTGTGACATTTAAAACAAATATAACACTGCATATATTGTTTCTTACCGGGGGGTCGAAAACAGGGACG
>JAEANM010011655.1:0-15175 GCA_017656035.1 Myanophis thanlyinensis | reverse complement strand
GTAACTAGTTCGGCGGGCTGGATTAAAAAGCCCAACGGGCCGGATGTGGCCCACGGGCCGTAGTTTGCCCATGTCTGGGCTAGGCAATGAGCACAGACATGCTAGCCCAACCTTGATTTTGTCCATGGAGAAATACTTCATAGATTCAGAGTGTAGACGTTGGTCAATGCTCAGTATACGCTCATTAATAGCAGTAAACTTTATTAAAAATAAATTGATATATGAGGCATCAAAATAGAAACTAGGAGATTGTGAAATCTAGGCATGAAAAACCATCTGGGTGACTTTGGGCCCGTCACTCTCATTCAGTTTAAATCCACCTTACAGAGTTGCTGTTGTAGGGAAAATAGGAAGAGGAAGGATATTAAGTATCTTGGTTGCCTTGAGTTGGAATAAAAGAAAATCTAAAAAAAATCACCAAATCTAAAAAAGAGTTTGGTTCCCAATTGGAAAATGGTTGCAAGGAAAACCTCAACACTTCGTCCACCCCCAGAAAGTCTCCTGCTTAAGATAACCATTCCTTTTCTTCTCTTAGAATGAGAACAGGACTGCAATAGTAGGCTTTCATAGCTAATAAAAGAGTTTTCCCTATTAACTTGGTTACTATAACTTGTAAATGTTTTGTTTCATGAAACAATTGGTACCCAGTTTAAATTATACCTAGATCAATACATATAGAGACACACACATGTATCTTAAAACGCTTGTCAAGGATCTTAAACTGTTTAAAAGGTAGAACCGGTGATCAAGGTTCCTATATGACAATTATACCCACGGCTTGAACATACAAAGGATGATGAGGATGGAGATGGTGTAAGAAGTTATATTGGGATTAGAAATTCAGAGGAGTAGAAATATGCATTGCAAACAACTTAGGCACTCAAGAAGATTCTCACGAAGGAAGGCAAACATATGTCTCCCAGGATAATGTTGCAGGATCCAGTTTGGGTCAGTCACCGGGAGACTGTGAATTCTAGTTCCACTTATGCATGGAAAAAAAAAGACTCTGTATAAAGAATGGAGCCAGAGAGATGAGCTATTGGGGAATAGCTGATTGTAGTGAGAATAAAGGCCATGGATATTTGTGGCTTCTGCATCTCCATCTCTTTCCAAACTTGTTCTGTTCTTGTATGAAGGAAATCTTCAACTGAGAAAGAAGAAGTCCTATTTTAGCTTTCAAAATGTTGCTGCAATAGTAAAAAACTCTAATCCTGGATTCTGGTGAAATTCTTTCCTTAGAGAGCTTCCTCTTTCCTGCGCCATCTCTTTTTTGGGGATCCTGTTGATGGGGTCAACCTGACAGTTTTCTTTACGGGCATTTCTATCACTGATCCTCTCCTCTCTATCTGAACTGTGGCATAATTTTAAATCTACAGATTTAATGTAGATTTTATGTAGGTTTCCCACTTAAAAACTCAGATGCTAGTAAGCAGCCTGGGTGTTAGCCACATTAATCAAATGCACAATGCACGAGGCTAACGATTAGGAAATTGTAAGTGGAATACTGAACAAACAGTGATGAAAGATAGAACAGTCATCTTATCAGGAGAGTAAAATGACCTAGTTTATATAGCCAAGTGTGGGTTTAGAAAGAATCGAATCCATTATGAATTAGACGCCATTTGCTCTTACTGATATTAGTTGCCTAGCATTTCCCTGTTGTTATGATGTTATTATGAATCCTACAATATGATTAATAGAAAAGAACAAACAGTGGCCTCCTGTGAAAAGCACAGCAACATTTCTAAGAGTAGAGCAAGTTTGCAAAGTCCGTTCCTCTTCATCCTCTTCTCCTCAATAAAAGCCTGTACAAAAGAAAGCAGCGTAAGTTCAGAGACCTACCCTATCTTTTGCCAGCAGGATAAATTGCGTTTAAAGATAATCACCTAGTACCAATAAGCAAAACAGGAGATTTCTTGCAAACCATGTCTGCAATTTATTTCATGCCCTGAGTCACTCTGCTGGGGTATAGGGGCCCTGCAGATCACATGGCCACTTCCTAACATTCATTCAATCAATCAATCAATCAATCAATCAGAAGAGAGCTGGAAGCGATCTTGGAAGTCTTCTAGACCAACCAGCTGCTCAAGCAGGAGACTTTATACCATTTCAGTTGGTTGTCCAGTCTCTTCTTTAAAAACCTTCAATGATGAAGTACCCACAATTTCTGAAGGAAAGTTCTTCTGCTGGTTAATTGTGGTTAGGAAATTTCTTCTTTGGAAAATAGGTTGAGCCCCTCTTCTTTGTGGCAGCCTCTCGAATACTGGACTACTGCTATCATGTCAGCAATCAATAGCTGCAGCAATTTTTCACCACTTCCAGAGGTGAAATTCAGCAGGTTCTAGCAGATTCGCTAGAACCAGTAGTAAATTTTACTAGCAGTTTGGAGAACCGGTTGTTAGAAGAAATCTCCTTTTGTTTTGTTTTACAGGGTTAATCCTGTAAGGAAGGCAGGAAAAAAAAACATTTCCCTGCTTACATAAACTACCCACCCAGTCACATGACCCCCCCCAGCCACACCTACCAAGCCACATCCACAGAACCGGTAGTAAAAAAAATTGAATTCCACCACTGGTACCTTCCTGGAAGATGGTGTGAAACTGTTGTGGGTTGCATTGAAACAAACACTAAGAACATATCCTGGGGTTGATTCAGCTTCATTAGCTCATGCAGCAATATTCCTGAAGATATATCAGATTCAAGCTATCCTATTTCTCTTATTACCATTGGCAGTCTGAACTTAAGAAATAGGGGATTGTATTAAGGACCAAGCTGGGCCTCCCAAATGAGCAGACCAAATGTGACCCAGTGTCAATTTTAATTCACACTAAATCAAACATCACACTACAGATAGTCCTCGATGTATAACCACAAATTCCAATGTAAACGAGACAGTTGTTAAGTGAGCTTTGCCCCATTTTTATCACCTTTCTTGTCACATTTGTTGAGTGATCCACTGGAGTTGTTAAATTAGTGACATGGTTGTTAAGTGAATCTGGCTTCCCCGTTGATTTTGTCTGTCAGAAAGTCTCACAAGGTGATCACATGACTCTGGGACACTGCAACCGTCATAAATATGAATCAGTTGCCAAGCATCCAAATTTTGACTATGTCGCCATGGGATACTGCAACGGTCATAAGTGTGAAAAATGGTCCTAAGCCACTTTTTTTCCAGTCCCGTTGTAACTTTGAATGGTCACTAAATAAATGATTATAAGTCAAGGACTACTTGCATTTGAACTTGCACTAATTGCCACCTACCTGAGCAGCCATAGATGACAAGATGTCGATGAAATTGGTGGTCTTTGTGTCTGACTTTTAGGGGCTGTCTACTTACCGTAGCTATCGAACACCTAGGTATGAAGATTAAAAGAGACTAAATTCACACCCATCCTTCTACTTTGTGTTTTGACTGTGAGAGGGGTTGCCATGGAAGAACCAATTTTATATCGGTTTCCAAATAGCATGATGTAAGTGCATTTTGAATTTTATCAGCACACCTGCAGGGCAATCAGACCCTCAGTAAAGGAAGCAATTTTAGTCAGCTTGTGAGAAATCTCTTTTAAAAAAAAAAGCTTTTACATGAAAAAGCTAGGGTTTTATACATTTTTTGACAGAGCAGTTTTTCTGTAATGGTTTTGACCTCTTTCTTATTAAGAATCCAACCAAGAACACAGATTGTTATCCAAATCAAGCCCACGGGGGCGCGCAAAGTAAATATAAACCATTCGCTAGTTTGCAGACATAATTGGCTACAGCCCAGACAGAATAGGTTCTGTAGCTATGTATGTGCATTGCTGCCACAAACATCCCTGGTGGATTAATTCATTTTGTTGCCTTGGGCCAAGATGATAAGAAAGGCCACCCAGTCAGGCATCGGACAACTGCTACACATTATCCTGTGTTCAGGGAACAGAAGCAAATGATCTGCTTGCATACAATTTCAAGCATATGGGTGATGGATTGGGGGTTCACCCGATATGCTCAGAAATGAAACAACAGTTGTCTTCTTAATACACTGCACAAAGACTGTTGTGGTCTTTGAAAGGGCAACAAAGATTCTCTGTGTTTTACAGTTCTGGAACTGCGTTGCTCAATATATAGGCCATGTTCCGGTTTGTCTCTACAGGGCCAAAAAAAAAGAGGGCAATTCTTGCTAAGGAAAAACAAGATAGAAATTAAATTACAAATGTAATTGTATTGAACAAATATGTCTGCTTTTTATTATTGGGAGAGGAGATGTGTGACAAAGAAAGCCTAGCAGAGGATGGTGAACCGAGGAGAATGACGCTGGGCACAGAAACCTACCAGTCTGGCTGGAGGAACGGAGTGCGGAGAGGCAAGGTTTTTACTACAAGCCACCATCCGCTAGAGCAGAAACGCCAGAACCGGCCCAAACAGCCAGGACTGCCAGAGTAGCAGCGCCAAGCAAGCCTTGGGAAACAGGGCATCGGCAGCAGCACTAAGAGGCAGCCCAGCTATCCAGGCCGACAGAGGCAACAGCAAAGACTGCTGTGTGTAAGTAGCTGTGGGGACATCAGACATCCCACCCCCCTTGCTCTCCCAGGACTTAAATTATAAAATCAACTGAAAATTCAATTTGAATCTTTTTTTCAATTTAAAATTCTTGACATTTGGAAAATTTGTAAAACAGTGTAAAAGTGTAAAATTACTAAATCTAATTTGTGGATTTCTTCTTCAATGTAAAGTGGTCATACAAAACATTTCACTGCATATTGTACCATGTATGATCATGTATGTGACAAAATAAAATCTGAATCTGTGTGTTGCCATTTGTGACCTTCCCAGCTGCCTTCTGACAAAGCCAATGGATTTGGTTAATGGCCATGTTATTCACTTAACAACTAAAGTGATTCACTTAACAGGTGTGGTAAAATCAGGCACAGCTCACATAAAACCACTTTGCTTTGTGATTGAAATTAATTTCTGCTAATTGCAGTAAAAGAAGAACAAAGAACTTAAGCACAGCTATTGTTTAATTGTGTGTTTTCCATTGCATCTTTTGTGAATCTAGGCTTTTGCTAAGAGAGGAAAAGTGATTACACTGATTACAAAGCATGTGATAAAATATTTTTGTTCCCATCTGTTTCAATATAGGCAGGGCTGAATTGGTTTCTCTATTGCCTTGGCTTCCTTTGGGCAGAAATGTCCCATGCAAACTTCTCAAGTGATCAGCCAATCGAGATTTTTGGCAAAAGGGATTTTCAACCAATCACATAAAGCATAAAGCAGGAGTGTTCAATCTCCACAACTCTAAGAGCTGTGGACTTCAACTCCCAGAATTCCTCAGTCAGCCATGCTGGTTGGGGAATTCTGGGAGTTGAAGTTCACAGGTTTTAAAGTGGCCACAGCTAGGCACTCCTGGCAAAAAAGCAATCAAAGATAGGATTGACTTTTCAGATACAACTTCAGACACAACTTTATTGTGTTTAGACAGTCTTTCACTGCAAGGACTGGGCCATCTCCCCGGGGGCCAACTGTTTCTAGACAGTGCAGAAAAGGCGAGCTCCTGTGGATGGTATTGCAGGTAAAACTGATGTAGGCAGCTATGCCTTTCTTTACCATTTTTATCACTGGGCAAACACATTATACAGTACATGGACAATTTTAATAAAAGTGCAATAAAAATTGCCCATCGAGGAAAAGAAAAAAGAAAAAAGAAAAAGAACACCATCATGCAAAACTTATTGATTGATTTATAAATGAAGACTGACCAGCGGGAAGATTTAGAGGCAATGGAAGAGTGGAAGTTGTTGCATAGTTCAAATCTTTAATGAATGGTTGCAAATATATAGCATTCAAACTTGTGAAGATTATGTACTTTTATAAGTTTATGCATTCTAAGAGATTACTATATTTTAAATGAACCTCTCAGAATGGTATACAAGTATACCTCAACTTATAACTATTTGTTAGCGAGAGTTCAAAGTTGCAATGGCATTGAAGAAAGTAACTTATAACCAGTCTTTGCACATATGACCCCTGCTGCCTTGCAGCATCTCTGTGGTAACATGATCAAAATTGGGTATTTGTAACTGGTTGTATTTATAATGGGTGCAGCCTCTGGGGGGGGGGGGGGAGGTGTCATATGATTGTAATTTGCAATTTGCATTTGATATTAATCATATCAAATAAACAAATCATGTTGAAATTAACCTTGTATAATTGTTTTAATATTAGTACAGTTAAACAGGTAGTCCTCAACCATTCATTTAGTGACCATTCAAAGTTACAACACCATTAAAAAAAGTGACTTATCACTGTTTTTCACACTGTCACAGCATTCCCATGGTCACATGATTAAAATTGAGATAACCTGGCCACTGGTTCATATTTATGTTGGTTGCAATGTCCCAGGGTCATGTGATCACCTTTTGTGACTTCCCAACTGGTTTCCAACAAGTAAAGTCAAGGGGAAAGATTTGATTGTGCAATTCACTTAACAAATGCAGTAATTTGCTTTTTAAAAAGTGTGTAAAATCAGGCATGATTCACTTAATAACCAGCTTGCTTTGCAATGGAAATTCTGGTCCGAATTGTGGTTGTAAGTCAAGGACCATCTGTATAAAGTCCACTTTCCCATAAGCTCTCAGACTAGAAAAATTCATAAGTTATGGCATGCCTCCATATATGAAGTTTTACATGATTTCCATTTTAACCCTCTTGGGAATTTTTCTATTTTTTACTCATGGTATATTCTGTGGGAACTGATACTAAATATGGTAAAAAAAAAACAGCATTCATAGGCATTTCTGAGTGTTACAAATATTTCATACACGCACATTCATAAACCACAATAAAAGTATTGTAAAATAGGTGTGTTGGAACTACAGGGTTAAATGATAGCTTTGCCTACTTACTAAATCACTTACTATATATACTCTGAATATACAGTTTTCTCATTGTTATTGCATTGCCATACCATAATGATCACAACACCTTCCCCAAACATGTGTATCTTTGTGTGTATTGCCTCTAATGGCATGAAATAAAGAAGTGTTTCCTGCATTTCACAAATGTAGAAATCTTTCTTAAATGCCTTCTAGATGTCTTTATTCTCTCTCTCTCTCTTTCTCTCCCATGTCCCACTATAAGAGTACAAAATTCTGCACAGACGCAAATCTCCCCTCAGCTTCTCAACGTTTGACTGTCCTGAAGGTCTATGGAGATTCTCAATCATCCAAGTCAGGCCTGTCCTCAAAAAAGGTCTCGGAATTGAAGAAGATTATTGGATGAGAAGTGAAATGTTTTCAAAGGGAAAAAAAAAACAAAACCCAAGGAAGTCCAGTTGGTTTTGGGACAACTGGTCCGAAGCAAAATTGATGGAAATCCTTGGTTGTGTTTTACATTGCAAAATGAAAACCATTGTTTTGTTACCCGAGTCTAAACAAGGAATAAAATTATACTTGGCTTAGAACGTGTGAGTCACGTTCCCGAGTGGAAGCTCTGAAAGCACCCTGCCTCTTCCTGACACCATACTGTGGGGAGGATGTGGCCTCCCATCTGATCTGAAGCAGTGGCCTTGTTTGAAGGGGATGAGTCAGCTTCTCATTCCTGGTAAAAGAAGGGAAAAGGAAAAATTAGAATAGAGTAGAATATAATTCTTTATTGGCCAAGTGTGATTGGACACACAAGGAATTTGTCTTAGGTGCATAGGCTCTCCGTGTACATTAAAGGAAATGGTACATTTGTCAGGAATCATAGGATACAACACTTAATGATAGTCATGGGGTACAAATAAGCAGTCAAATCATACCAGGAGACAATAATCAATATAAATTGTAAAAAACTACTGACATTGGAGTTCACATTACATTATTTTTAGTAGTTATTATAGTAATATGCACCTTATATTAATAATTTAACACAGGAATATGATATGATAGTATTTTAATATTTGAGGGGCTGCCACAAAGAAGAGGGAGTCAAGCTATTCTCCAAAGCACTTGAAGGCAAGAACAAGAACCAACAATGGGTGGAAACTCATTAAGAAGAGAACCAACCTAGATGTCAAGATCCCAAAGGACATTTTATTGGGGAGGATTTCTGCTGTAGTACATGGGCCATTTTATATAGTAAAATTCAGGGCTATTTAGATCTTGACACATTTACTCTTTTTCTATTGCAAGGTCACTGAGAGGGCGAAGGGGGAGTTGGAAACCACAGTTGGAATGGTTGTCTTGTTTTCATTCTTTTACGTCTGGTTCTCATGAGAACTTTCTCTGAACGCTTCACACCTGTGATGGGAAGTGTCCTAAGAGGTCATTGGATCTCTTTTTGAAATGGTTGGAGGGAAATTCACATGTGATAATTCGTGGGGTGGAACTTTCAGTTTTACTTGGGTGGAGAAAGCCCGGGAATCTTTAGATTCGGGATTTCTACAGACCGTACCAGGACAATGTCTTCAATAAAATCTTATTCCTTGGACTTTGTCTTTTTGGAGTTCTGATTGCATTGCTGATGTTGTGTGAAGCCCTGACATTGACACTAGAACTGTGGAGAAACTACCTGACAATGGGAACAATTAATCAGTGGAATGGTTTGCCTTCAGAAATTGTGGATGCTCCATCACTGGATGCTTTTAAGAAGAGATTGGATAGCTATTTGTCTGAAGTGGTTATTAAGAAGAAAAAAGAGGTCCATCATGGTGTCATATGGAAAAAGGCATTGACGAAGCCATTCAAGTAATTTCCCACTTCTCTTTAAGCAGCTTGGTGCCAACTCTGTTCCCAGAGTCTTTTAAGTTTGAGCCAGCGTTGCTCCTTCCCTTCCATTCATTTCAGGAATTGCTATTCATTTTTCACACAATGACAGCCTGGGTTGGTTTATTGTGCAGTGGATAATGACTTGGGCATTTAGGCATGTGAATATAATGCATTGAAAACATTCAGTTTCCTTAATGCCTCATTAGTCCCTGAGCTGACGGTTCCGGAGCTGATGCCGTTTCTTCACTGAGCAGAAGAGTTTGAGAGAAATCATGGTTTGATGCAGTGATGTCATTCTCTGGCACTGATCTTTAAAGACAGGGCCAAGCTGTTATCTAGGAACAACCCTGAGAGGCAGCATCAAGGAAGGACCCAGAAATCTCCCTGCCTAGTTTGGTCTTTCATTTGCCCCATTGAATCCTCAACTCAGTCCTGGAGCAGCATTGAAAGAGGGGTCAAAGAAGCCATCTATGTCAAAATTGAACAGCCCTCTCTCAACAGAGGGGGAGGGATATGACATTGTCTATCTCCAACCTACAACCCAATCCTTTCAACAGTTCCAAGAAGGCTCCACACCATCCAGCTCTCTTCTGATTGATTGATGACCCGCTAAAAGAATGCAAATGTCCCTCTGTCTGCAAGGAGTATCAATCCTTCCATTCCCCACCATCCAGTCAGAGTTGAAGAAGCTTCTTGGATGCGAAGTTAAACATCTTCAAAGAAAAACCAGAAGGTCCAGCTGCCTTCTGAAAAAGCACCTTTGGGATGTCCTGGAGCACGAGTTCTTAAGGAGTTACCTTAAAGTACCCAGGGCTGCTGCATCTTAATGAGTGACATACAGAAAACTGCCATTTCAGAAGGGAAAAAAGCAGCACCTGCAAATTTTCAATTGTTTTTATCTTTCTTTTTTGCATTGTGGTGTTTTTATCTCTTGGACAAGGCTATTACACATGGAATTATTTCTTCATCAATGAAACTGGTCCCATCAATCTTTGCAAGGATGCCTCTTCTTTTCTCCTATACATAATATGATACTGGAACTATTGACTTGCCTTACCTGGTAACTGAAGAATATTCTGGGCATAAGTAGCTGGAAGTGAACATAAATCATTATTTTATGCTGATGATATCATCATCATCGTTGTCATCATCATCATCATCATCATCATCATCGACAACATTCTAGCCATTGTCTATCCACAGCAGGATGAAGATCTCTTTCTTATTTCCAACCTATATAGTCCTGAGCTTTCTTTTGCCAATTTGACCCGCAATACTGGTTGATGTCATTGATCCATCTTGTGCAATAGCACTTAGATTTATATACCATTTTATAGTGTTTTCCAGACCTCTCTAAGCAGTTTACAGAATTAGCATATTGCCCCAAACAATATGGGTCCTCATTTTACCCACCTCGGAAGGATGGAAGGCTGAGTCAACCTTGAGCCTGGTAGGATTTGAATCTGCAGACAGCAGAAGTACTTTTTATCAAGTGGGATCCATTCTATGACTGCCTTGGTCCACCTGCCGTCAGTTTTTCTTGCTATGTGACCAGCCCATTTCCATTGCAATACTTTTACTCTCTGGATGATAACGTATATTTTTGTTTGTTCTCTAATCCATGTGCAGATCTTTCTGTCTTGTCTTATAATGCCAAGCATGTATCTTTCCATGGCTCTTTGTGCCACTCTTATTTTTTGTGATGAAAAAATGCAAGGTTGCTCAGATATAGTTCTCTCTTGTACTTTCTAGAAATTCCATGGTAATCTGTAAAAATTGTGTTTTCACTTGTGTTTGAGTTCTTTTAAATATTTTGGAATAGTCAGCCCAGTGAAAATATACTGTATATACCTTTACCTTGTAAAGGTAAATATTTCTGATTGATTATCTCAGATGAATATTTATATAAACAGATGGTTAAAAATCTTAGTGACTTATGGGGAGAGATTCATTTTATAAGAATGAATTATCTATTGTCTGTCTGTTTGTTTGTCTATCGATCTATCGGTCTCTTAGCCTATTGGTCTGAATTACTACAAAAAGGAATTCCAGAAATGAATGGCAATGTATCTAATAAAAAGGCTGTTCTTTTACTATTAAATGCACACTTCTTATTGTATACTGCTCTGAGCTGCTCAGAGCAGAATGGCATAGAAATATCAGTAATTAAATATAAATAGATCACCTTTGATTTAACAATTCTCATTTTCAACATCTAAAATTCCCGAATGAGTATCAAAATTGGAATTACAGATATCAAGATGGATATAAAATTGGATTATTTGCAAAGATTTTGTAATACAGGGTTGTAATACCCTACATAAACAATTCGGTGGTTAAGAATCTTCAGTAATGTAAAGAATGCTTTTGATGACCTTAAGAGGAGACTAATTCAAGACAAGTCCCCCCCCCCCCCCATGTTTATTGGCTATGTCAAAGAAAGTTGAGATTGGCTGTCAACTTAATTGTGTTGGAAGTATACAATGATGGAGGGGCAGTTAAATCATGGGTTTAATATCCATACATTTCCCATATGGGAAGGATTAAAGATATGAATGTGGTTCTTTTAAATATAAACAATTTGGAATGTATAAATGTATGAAGGATTATGGATTTACTGAACATGGTACATAAGGAAAAAAAAATCAGAATAACAGAATAACAGACTTGGAAGTGACCTTGTAGGTCTTTTAGTTCAATCCCCTGTTCAAGTGGAAGACCATATACCATTTCAGATAAATGGTTGTCCATTCAGTCTTGAAAATATGACCGGTGTTGGCTCTCTGCTTATGAAATGATACTCTATCCCCACAAAGGGAAGACTGATCAATCCAACTTCTTTTTGTTGTTGTTGCAATGTTTTTGTTTATATTTTTCCCTTTTTTGTATTTTTCTTGATTTTAAAGCAACACAAATTTAAAAAAATGCATTTCTTGAAAGATGCTCTGTCTTTCTTTTATAATATTGGGGTGGGTGGGGGAATCTATTGGGCTAACAATTTGTGACAAGCAAAATAAAAGATTCCCTCCATAAAGCTTAATAAAAATATGTCTGGTAGAGCCTGACTTTTCAGTTCAAAATCTTTTGCTCAAAAGGCAGAAGGTTAATGCATATCCTTGGAGCAATTCAGTATTTAACAACAGAACTATCAATTGGGAAAGTTCTTTATTGTGCCCATTCATTGAAACTTCAACTTTTAAATGTTAATAGTATGCTCAGTTATTTGTCACCCTGATACAAATTGCTTTATAAATGAATATTCTTTTTCTGTTCTCTGTTAAACCTCTCTGCAGAACTGGCAATATAATTAAAATATTATAAAATATAATTGGAGATAAAGTCCTAAATTAAATGGATTTTTTTAATTCTTTGTTTGAAGACGTTTAATTGTTCAAGGATTGATTGAAATGGTTTATATTGTCTATTTAGAAGTCTGTTTGAAACATCTGAGGAATATCATGGACCTCTGGATTGACAAATCCATGAAGATGATTGTAAACTTATTGCTTGTCTAATTTGTTTCCAAACTTCAGAATAGGGATGTCCACTGGAAGGGAGAAGGGGCTTCAAATTGTCATGGAGGCAGTCAGAACCATATAATCAAAATTCCCAAAGGCCTTGCTTTTATCAAATTTTTAGCACTGCAGAATTTCAAGATTTTTGAAATATGATACATCAAGTGGGCATTGAGTTTTAAGAAGACCAGTCAGAAACGATTCAACATGATTAGTGTTGGGAACAAGTCCATTTAGGAAGGCCCTGATTCATTCATCATCACTCAATTGATGTAATGTCTGTCTTTACTGATATAATTTTGGCACAATTAGGGATATATATATCACTTGTTTCTTTGAATAAAACTATGTACGCTTCATTGACGTGGTTGGTGTTTTTTTTTTTAACCCAGACTGCCATTTCTTGCTTCACATTTTTAAAGAACTTTTGAAATTGTATATTTGGATCTGGCCAGAGTCTTCTGAAGTAGCTTGCTGCGATAAATTTAAATAAAGAAATAAATTCATAAATATTATTAGAGAAAATGGAAAATACAGCAAGGAAGAAAAACTACCTTGAGTCTGTCTAGGCAGCTGAATAATATACTCCTATGAAGAAAACCAGTTCTCCTTTTGCTTTCACAGAGACAACTAACAGTTCCATTGGCCCAGAGCCTGGAGACCAGCTCACTTTGGTATGCCAATTAACAACACAATTATTTCTGGCCTGCCCTGTTGGCTTTTCTTTTCCTCTGTGCTTCACAATCTTTATGTGATGCAATAAAAAGCTGCCTGCAGAAGTCAGTTCAATTCAATTAAATGATTAAACTATACTTGTTTAATTTCATACTTGCTGCAGCTCTAGTACCTGTGGTGTGATGTTGAAACATCAGAATAACGGAGTTGGATGGGACTGAGAAAGTCTTCTAATCTCAACCCCCTGGTCAAGTACGAGACCCTATAACAGCAGTCCCCGATCTTTACAGCATGGTGGCCCAGTGTGGAGGGGAGGAAACTGCATAAGAGGCAGCCCGTCATTCACTGATGCATGTGGGCTATCCCATTGCTTCTGCAAATTGAGCTGTGTGCATGCACACAGGAGTGTTGACCAGCTGCTCACATGGCTCGGTAGTGGGTCACAGCCTGGGGGTTGGGGATCCCTGCCCAATACCATTCCAGACAAGTCTCTTCTTTGATAAAACGACTTTGATAAAGATTTCAGGAGTACTTTTATAATCTCCCTTCCATAGCAAGACGAGTAAAATCAAAGTCTTGACTTGATTTATATTTACATTATTTTTTAATCCCAAAATCTGTTTCAGAACGCTGTATCAAGAACATGGGAAGCCATCCTTGAAATAACCCAGAAAACTTGCAACTTCCAAGAAAATGATTTTCAAGTCTCCGCTTTCAAGAATGATAAAATGTAATGGGTCTGTGAAGTTAGGTGGCTAATATCCACCAGGATAACAGAAGAGAAATGACTGAAGCAGAATAAGCCGTCTGGAATATCTATTATGGGAAAATGGATCTGGTTTTAATAAATTTAATTCACTTTAACACATGACAGAAACACTTGCAAGAATGCTGCCCTTTTTGTTAAATCCAGCAAACACATCACAGCTGCAACTATCCATTGAAAGAAGTATATGGCCAATTGAGAGTACAATGCACAAAGGTATGAAAGTTGAAAAATCTCACTGCGTATTATTTAACTGGCTGCTTGCAGCTGCACAGATACACTGCGGAATTAAGGATTTTTATGATGATTCCTTTTAAAGCACCAATAAAACCTTTATTTCTAAGACTTCAGGACAGTTTGGCCTTTGACTTCCAGCGATATATCATTATAAGTAGTCATAAAACCCTTATGAGGTATCAGAAAGCCTTTTTTCTTTCACATCTAAAACTGATAATGCTTTATCTATTATACATGGGCTTGCTGAATACTTCACTTGCATTCTTCTTCTTTATGAAATTGGAGATTTAGAAATGCATCCTCAGCTTAAACGTAACCACTGGTTTCCCTTCAGAAATGATGAGGGAGAAAAACTAGGCTATTAATTTGAATGCAAATATTAATGTGGGTTCAAATACTGGCTTTGTCATTAACTCTCCTTGTCAATCCATAGAAGCAATGCACTCCACTTTGAGTATTTGCTTGCTTTAGCCCAATCTCAGATTTAGCTGAATTGTTTTGCAGATATTCATGATTAGCCTAAGGAACTCATGATGTTTTCCAAAGCAGCTCAGATGCAATCAGACTTCTGTAGTCTTGGAAAGAGTTGTAGGCTACGGAGGAATTCAGAAATGCAAAATAAGGCATCTGCAGCAGCAGTTTCCCTTAAAATCCCAAGGAGGCAAATAAAGGAGTTATATGCTTTCAACCAAAAACTGGTTTTATGGATTTCTCTCTCCTTTTGCTTTCTGGGGATTGAGAGTGATGATTGTAGTATCTTATGACTCTTCTTACAGCTTCTGGGAATGGCTTCAGAAACAATATCACCTGGCGGCTGTTACCTATCCCAGCAAGGTATGTGAACTTAAGTGTCCTAAGCCTGATTCCAGTTCTCTCAACAGGTTTTCCAAGACAAGGACCCAAGATGGTGAAGGCCATTATAACAGATGGATGCACAGGAGCATCAGATGTGAAACCTATATCTGGGCAGAAGAAAGACATGCTACCTGGGTCCTGCCAGATGACATGATTTAATAGGCAAAATCTAGAGCGGTGGAATTGACATTGGGTCCAAAAATATTTACATATGTTTATTGCTAGTTGGGAAAGTTTTTTAAATTCTGGTTTTGCTCGCCTTGCTAAAATAATTGCTTATTTTTCTAAAGGTCCTCTCATTCTTAGTGCTTTCATTTCATCAGACAACTATTAAGTAGGTTTGGTGATATAGCTTTTATTACGGCATTTTACTGCATTGATCACTTATTTATTTATTTATT
>JAEANM010011654.1:0-15175 GCA_017656035.1 Myanophis thanlyinensis | reverse complement strand
TGTAAGCATTTCACTGCATATTGTACCATGTATGACTGTGTATGTGACCAATAAATTTGAAATTGAAATTGAAATTGGAAGCCCAGATGCCTTTTAGGAAAACCTTTGGGATAACCGTCATAGAGAATTGTGCAAAGATAAAAGGACAGCCAAAGAAGGTGTCTGTTATTTGGGTTTGTGGGCGCTGGGAGGAGATGTGGCTTGACAAAAAGAGAAGAGATGGAATACTTCATAAAGCTGGCCATCAGCTTGGAAATGCATTCAGGCATTTCAAAACAAATCTTGTATTTGAGGAATCCAAATAACAAAAGTTAGGGATAGCCAATCTTGTTTTTTATTGCCAAAATGTATAACACAAATCAAAAGTAATCTCCCATATCTCATAATTGTAATAGCTGATGTTACAATACTGGGGAGGGAATGTCTTTAAAACTGGGCATGACGTATGTCAGTTATGTGTTGATTTAGTTTGCCAATAATTGTGCTAATGCAGCTCTCTCTCATCTAAGTATTACATGGCTTTATACAACAGTTTTCAGATGAGACTCAATCAAGTGTAGGCAGCAGCCAACAGCTGATTTTGTTTGGAAGTTTAACAGAGTAGTTCAATAGCAGATCAATTATCTAGTGGGGTGGTAGACTGTCCTTTGCTGGATATATTCAAACAAAGACTGGGCAGTTCTCCTACAAGAATGTTTTAATTTATATTGCAATATTCTAAGAATTCACTCTAAAAGTAACTGTTAACAGAAGAGAAAGCAGTTTCTAGTCCAGATTTATACCTCCTCTTCCAAATGAAATAGCTCTAATTATCAGTGAACAGTTCAACGGGGCTTATTGGGCATAGGACTACAACCTCAGACAACCACTTCACTCTGAAAATAATTGCTAATTTAGTATAAAACAATGTGTGGTCCAAATTCAGCCCTGTGCCTTCTTAACTTCACAGCTCTAACCAAGCGAAGTTTATACTCTTTCATTTTCCTTTTCACATTTCATGTCCATCCAGATTTCTTTCTTTTCTGTTCCTCAGTGGTTGGGGTACAAAGAAGCAATTAGAGCAACAGCAATTATTGAAAGAGAGATTATTTCCTTTATTGTTCTTTGCTTTTTCAGACACTTTCAATTTAGGGGTAGGAAGAAGCACTTAAGAGCTGTTTGGGGGCCTCTTTTTGCCTCACTTCCTTTCATAATGATATGTTCTCTCGCTGGGTGATATTCAGCCCCAAGCAAAGGCCTATATACCTCCATCAGAAGTCTTAATTTAGGAGGAAAGAATTAAATTGAAAAGGGCCTATGGGGACTCTTAGTGTAGGGATGAATATTGTCCTCTGTGGTGATGAACACTAAGAGACTTAACTTGTGTCTACTGGAAAAAGTTCCATCTTGTGGGAACATGGTAAAACAATCACAATGTCTTATGGGAGCATAATAGTAAGCAGGTAATAACTGAGCTGAACAGCAATCCCTTTACTTTCTAACATCCTTCTCAGAGCAAATGTATTACTTAGGTATGCATTTTCCTACAGTAAATACAGTATTCTAAAGATTCAAAGCTTTAGAAGATTAAGCCTCCTACTGCATGATTTTTTTCCTTAAAAAAAAAAAATCAGTGTCCAAACACATTAACCTTAAAGATTGGACAAGGAAAAACACCACCTTACTGTATCCTATTCCATTGCTGGATGATGCACTTTCCAAGTTTTTTTTAACACTAGACAGAAATTCCATTTATCAGATAAGAGTGAAAAATCCTGAGTTTTCTGAGGACATTTATTGCTACTATCTCAGAAGCAGAACAAAAAAAAATAGCTGGGCAAACAAAGGAATAGAACCTTGTCAGGAAAGAGAAGGAATTGCCCTGTACCAATAGAGTATTTGCTTTTAGTTGGTCACATAGTCAATCAGATGTTTAGATTATATTTGGCATTTTTGTCCACCTATTGAGTCCTGGCTCCTCTGATGAGACCTGTCCATTATGGTTTGAAATTCTGGCATAGCTCTCCTCCTCTTCACAGAAACCAAGCCTCACAACCCAACCATCAAGTTACTGAGACTGGTCACACAGTCAGCCAGATGTTCACACTGGATTTGGCATTTATCCACCTATCAAGAACTTGGATTTTAATGATTATAACAATTTAATGATTATAATGATTGTTTACATATACATGAAGTAACCACCTTCCCAATTACCTCCTTTCTTCCCAACTACCTCCTTATTTCAACTTATTCCCAACCTATTTCCTACCCTCCCATTCTGCCCTAACTTACCTGTGGTCGTGAATGGCTGTGTAAGCATTTCACTGCATCTTGTACCATGTATGACTGTGCATGTGACCAATAAAATTTGAATCTGAATTTGAATTTGGAATAGGCAGATTATTGTTAGTGATGGGGTGAGCTCCTGTTCTTGCCCCAACTCCTGCCAAACCTAGCAGGAATTTGAAAGTTTGCAGACCTAAATAGGATAAATATGTACATACTTCAGTGGGAAGGTAATAGTGCTCTGTGACATCATACTGACCATGTGACCGTGGAAACGTCTTTGGACAGCACTGGCTCCTTGGCCTTGAAATGGAGATGAACACCGCCTACTACTACTATCATGTGTCTATTTTATTTTAGACAATATGTTATATTATTCTCTAATATGATCAGGTTTCATTTATCAACCATTATGGGACTAATTAATTACACAGGCAAACATTCAGCATTAATACCCATTGAATTAAGAGCAGTGTAACTTTTCAAATGCCTAAGAATATGATATTCCTATTATTTTACATTTGGGGCTGAGTAGGAAATCCAGTATATATTGCTCTTTCCTTTTCTAAATTGTGAACAAACAGAAATTAAAACAATAGCAAGGATTAAAAACTGAACTGAAACAATTCTTTACTTTTTATGAAATTTGCAGACCACCTGACTCCCAACAACTAGAGTCAAGGTCTTATTTAAAAACATCAAACATCACTTAAGACAGAAGTGCTTGCCAAGAAGCTGAAAAGCAAATGAGAAAAACTAACTTCCACAGAGGTTCCCATCAACTTAAAATGTTGTGGCCATGAGCATGCGGATTAAGATCCTAATCTAGTGGCAAGTAGGAAAAAAAGATAAATTAATATAAACAAGTTGAAAATTATATTTGGCCTGATTTGTATTGTATTAATGTAACTTTCCATCTAGACATCATCAGATCAGCATGAGTGCAGGAACTATGGAACTGCCTTTCCATATCTCTAGAGTTGATTAACAATTAGACCTGCTATATTATAATGCATTTGATTTTGAATGAAGCAAAAACCACAGCGTATGTAAACCCCTTTTATAAACTAATTAAGAATTGTGAAAGCAAGTATTTTAAGATTCCTGAATTTTTTTCCTGCTTCCAGTATATTTATTTCTGAGTACAGATAGTCCTTGATTTATGACCACAATTGAATCTAACATTTCTGTTGTTAAGTGAGACACTTGTTAAGTGAGCTTTGCCCCATTTTATGACTTTTCTTGCACAGTTGTTAAGTGAATCACTGCAATTGTTAAGTTAATAACAAGTTTGTTAAGTGAATTTAGCTTCCCCATGGATTCTGCTTGTCAGAAGGTCATAAAAGGGATCACATGACCCCAGGACACTGCAACGGATATAACTATGAACCAGTTGTCAAGCATCTGAATTTTGATCAGGTGACTATGTGGATGCTGCAACGGTCATTAGTGTGAAAAACGGTCATGTCACTTTTTTCAGTACCATTGTAATTTCAGTCACTAAATGAACTATTGTAAATTGAGGATTACCTCTATAAGATGGGGTTTTTTGACTTTTCCAAAATTTAAAGTTTTAATGTGGAATTTGGTAGAGCTCATCCATTTTCAGATGTTTGGATGAAAGATTGATCAATATAATGCCTTTTTGCTTTCAATCACATTTTCTTATTTGGCCATGCAAATGGTTCAATTGTGAACCAGAATCACAATTTCTTGAAAAGCAAATATAATGAACCCAATGATCTCATTTGTTACTGGAATATTGAATGTATATTCTATAATACACATTATAATATATATGGAATATAGACTGTGATGTCTGGAATATATTTTATAGACTTTGATAGAGACGATACATTCAGTAGTAGTAGGAGAATTTCAATTATGCTTACTTCCCCCCTCACAGCGTATATTGCCTTTCTCTATCTGAAAAAAAACCTTCCCTTTGTAATGTTGATCTTTGCCATTCTTTTCCGGTGTTCTGTATCCTCTTTGTCCTTTTCTACCATGCACAACAAAAATCAATTATTGACAGATCAAGATCAGGGGAAAAATGGTCTGAAATGAAAAACCACAAATGTTAGGTATCTTTCAGGGTCCTTTATCATTGAGGAGATGTGACCTTAAGTGTCAGAGTTGGAGGTGGGGGGTGGGTCCAGCAGGTTGAATTGTGCCTATTTTATCCACTAAAGTGAACAGACATACGGGTGTGCTATAGTGCCTAACTTCTGAATTTAATTCCTTTTTAACATGGAAGGCCAAAAGCCACATTCTTATAAAGAAGCTCCTGAAACAGACCAGCTGTCCAGGCCTTTTAAACAATCTGTACAATCTGTACCGCTGTCTTTCCTTGCTTGTCCCAATGCTTATAGCTTTGATTGATGATTTAGCATGTGGAAAACGGCCACCTGAAATTTCTGAAGGGTGGTCAATAGATATTTGACCCCCAAGAGGCCACAGATCAAATGTATATGCATTTCAATAACTTTGTTTTGATACCTGAAGGAGGGAGAGGAAATCATTCAGCGTGGCGGAAGAGGGGAAATGATGAGATTAAATCCTTCTGCCTGAGAGCATCTTGGAAAGGATCTTAAGAGACTGCTCTCATTGTCCCCTTGGTCAACTTGTCTTAGTTCTTCAGGTCTTTAGTTTTTCATCTTAAAAAAAAATAAAAGGATAAAATATATAATTCTTTGAGGAAGAATAAAAGGAAAGCATGCATATGCTATATGTGTGTTTGTTTGTGTGTTCCATGCAGGCCTTTTCAGTGAATAAAAACACTTCACTTAAAATGTCTGTACGCATATGCACAGCAAATGGTTATGAAACAAGACAAATTAATCAAATTGTGTAAGACTAGAGAAGGGTGTATGTTTTTTTTCAGATGCTAAAAGAGGGAAGTTAGGGGCAATTAAACAATTATCCTGTCAGATAGAATATAGATGGTCCTCAGCTTATAATAGCTCATTTAGTGACCATTCAAAGTTATAACAGCAAAAGTTATAATGGCAAAGGTGACTTATGAGCATTTTTCACACTTACCACTTTGTAGCATCCCCATGATCACGTGATCAAAATTCAGATACTTGGCCACTGGTTCATACTTATGACTATTGCAGTATCCCAGGGTCATGTGATCACTTTTTGTACCGTCTAACAAGCAAAATCAATGGGGAAGCCAGAGTCACTTAACATCTGTGTTACTAACTTAACTATAATATATAATGATTCACTTAACAACTGTGGCAAGAAATGTCATAAAATGAGGCAAAATTCACTTAGTAAATGTCTTGCTTAATCACACAAACGTTGGGCTCAATTGTGGTCATAAGTCAAGAGCAACCTGTATAGGAGATACCCATGGAAAATAATAATTGCTTAATTATTATTTTTTTCATAATATGGGAAGTCAGCCCAGTAGCATTCCCAGGACATACAGTAGATGTGGGATCAGACTCTCATAGATGTTGATATCTAGTGAATGGGATTAGGGTGGCTATTTTCAACCTGCTCTTATTAACTAGGACATCCGTTCTGTTTCTTTAACATAGTATTTATTTATTTTTATTTATTTTATTTTATTTTACAAAATTTCTATACCGCCCCTCTCCCAAAGGACTTGGGGCGGTGCCCAGCCATCTAAAAAGAGACACATAAAAATTAAAAATACAATTAAAATGAATTAAATCAGTGGCCAATAAACCAGATTAAAAAGGTTAAAAATTTAAAACAATTTAACTAATTAAAAATCAAACAAATTTAAAACCCCATTAAGTGTTAGGCCAGACCGGCTTGCTGAAATAGATGGGTTTTTAATGAGCTCCGGAAGGTCTGCAGGTCCGCAATCGTCCGAATCTCTGGGGGCAATTCGTTCCACAGAGAGGGTGCAGCCACAAAGAAGGCTCATACCCTTGGGGCTGCCAGACGACACCGTCCCAACAATGGAACCCTGAGGAGGCCTGCCCTGTGGGAACGCACCGGTCGGCTGGAGGCTGATGGTGGCAACAGGCGGTCCCATAAGTACCCGGGTCCCAAGCCATGGAGCACTTTAAAGGTAAGCACCAACACTTTGAATCGCACCCGAAAGGCCACAGGGAGCCGGTGCAGCTCGCGCAGGAGAGGTGTAATATGGGAGCTCCGAGGAGCTCCCGCGATTACCTGCGCGGCCGCATTCTGTACCAACTGCAGCCTCCGGATGCTCTTCAAGGGAAGCCCCATGTAGAGAGCATTGGTATAGTCTAGGCGGGAGTTCACAAGGGCAGAAGTGACTGTACGGAGGGCACCCCGATCCAGAAAGGGTCGCAACTGGAAGATCCTACGGACCTGATAAAAGCCCCCCCTGGAGATGGCTGCAATATGATCTTCCAATGACAGCTGTACATCCAGGAAGACACCCAAGTTGCGAACCCTTTCCGCGATGGACAAAATCTCTCCCCCCATGGCCAGCGATGTAGTAAGCTGGCTGTATCTGGGCACAAGAAACCACAGCCACTCAGTTTTGGCCGGGTTGAGTTGGAGCCTGTTTTGACCCATCTAGTTCCGCATGGCCTCCAGGCAACGGCCCATCAATTTGACGGCTTCGTTGGGGTGGCCTGGGGTGGAAATGTACAGCTGAGTATCTTCAGTGTACTGATGAAAACTCACCCCAAAGCCACGGATGATCTCACCCACAGATTTAATTTTGACAACCAAGAATTGGTTGGTTCTTCCCTTTGCCACAGGATTATGAATACTTTTAGAGAAATCTTGATTTCTATTTTCAACAACTCACAAAATTATCTCATAGAAGTTACTTGATTCCCAAAGTCTAAATCACACTGATATTATGACATATTTCAAACATCAGGAGTCTTTGCAAAGAGAAGAGGGGAATGATAACTCATGTGTCATGAAAGCTATGTGAAATATATAATTTGCATCAGTCTCATCTCATGACTGACAAAAATTTTAGATTGCACATTAATTGTGTAATGATATTATGCCATATGATGACTTCTTTCTAATGCTTATGTCTACATTAATTTCAGTTCTATGGAAGACACCCACAGTTGCAAGTCTCCTAGAGGTGAAGTCACCTTTTTCTAATGGCATGATTGCATATTATGTTTTTGTTATTTGATCCAAGTTTGGAATATGGTGATTGGGGCCTGCTTTCTAAATTAATTCCATAACAGTAGCTGATATATGCAAGATATGTGGATGCAGATCAGTGTTTTTCAAATTTGGCAACTTTAAGATGTGTGAATTTCAGCTCCCAGAATTCCCTAGCCAGGATGCACAAAGCTGTGGCAGCTTTCATCTACAGTAGCCTTTCCATGTGATACAAAACACAGCAGCAATTTCCACTTGATTAAAGAATGCTATTAAAGAATTACAAAATATGCTTTATTTGGTAAGATGATTTTTTCCCACTGAAAATTACATTTTTGTCATTTTTTTCCTGTCTTCTTCCTTATGTGGATAAAGAAATATCATTCTTTTTCACTATAAAGAAAAATCAAGCCTCATAAAGTGATAAAACCGTGTACTTTTCAGCTCTGCTAATCAGTCTATAGCATAACCTCTTATCTTCTAAACTCTTTGGATTATACTGTTTATATTCATGTAATCATGTGTAACATCCACTCAAGTCAAATGTTCATTATAAATTAAAGTTAAGCACATACTTAAGTGTTTTGATGACTTACCACAGTTTAAGTGCCAGATGCTGCCACAGTAGCTATATCGCATTGTGACAGATGATATCATTCCTGTGTAGTCTAACTTCATGTTTACATACAACATGGAAATAAAATAGGAAGTGAAACAGGAATATTATCATAGATATATAGACTTCAGAGGATAATTAGAACTGCAGAAAAAACAGTTACTACCAACTGCCTTCCACTGAGGACCTGTATATTGCACAAGTTAAAAAAAAAAGGGCTGGGAAAATATTTACAGACCACTCACATCCTGGACATAAATTGTTTCAACTCCTACCCTCAAAATGACACTATAGCGCACTGTACATAAGAACAACTATACATAAGAACAGTTTTTTTCCCAAATGCCATCACTCTGCTAAACAAATAATTCCCTCAACACTGTCAAACTATTTACTAAGTCTGCATTATGATTATTATTCTCATCATTCCGATCACCTATCTCTTCCCACTTATGACTATAACTTTGTTGCTTGTATCCTTGCAATTTATATTGATTATTGTTTCCTAGTATGATTTGATTGCTTACAGTATTTGTATCCTATGACTATCATTAAGTGTTGTATCTTATGATTCTTGATGAATGTACCTTTTCTTTTTATGTACATTGAGAGCATGTACACCAAGGATAAATTCCTTGTGTGTCCACACATGGCCAATAAAAAAAGTCTAGACATTCACATTGATCCACAATATAGCAAACATGGAGTTGTAATCCAAATATCCAAAAAGAAAGAAATATATCTCTGCTAAAACTGTAGGCTGTAATTTTTACTTATTTGTACCATTATGTCTTCATATGAACACATTTTATGCAGTTATTAAATAGAAATCTCAACTCCTAAAAGATTTTTGTGAGAAAGGCAAGTTTCATATTTTACAGTGTTACAATGGGAACTGGAGGATGTTTAAAAAAAAAAAAGCAGGGAAATAAAAATGCTAAACACAAGAATTGAAATTGAGCTTTCCTTATAAGCAAAGTAAATGATTTAGTGATGTTCTTTTTACGTTAAATGAGGCAGGAGATCACAAACTAAAAGCCACTTAAATATGATTTTAAAATTAATTATGCTTCACCCCCATAATAGTATTTAAATTGCATTTAAATTGACTACCACGTATTGGTTTTCTTATATAGTAAATGTCATTTTGTTGTGGAATCATGGTAAATATAGAGGTTTTGTGTGGAATCAAGATAAAATGAGAATAATCCATGACATGATTGCAATATACATTGATGACAAAGGCTGATAACAGAAAATCAAGCGTCTGACTTGCATTCTATAAAGCAGACATATTCAGTCTATACTTAATAATAGCATAGAATATAGAATAATAGAATTAGAAGGGACCTTGAATGTCTTCTAGTCCAATCCCCTGCTCAAGCAGAAGACCCTATACTATTTCAGACAAATGGTTGTCCAGGCTCTTTTTGAATTTTACTTTATCCAAATCAAGAAAAACTGGCTGAAGCATTCAATAATCTTGACCAATTTTATTGCTAGGGTGCTATTTCAATCAGCAGAATAAGGGGCTCCCAAATTAAACTCAAAATCATAAGAAACTTGATTGGCATTATCTAAGACCTTTTACAAATGATTTCTTAATATAGGACATTTCTATCCAGTATTATAAAGTTCTTGCGTATAATAATACCCACTTTAAGAAAACTCTTTCATTACTACCACCATCCACAACAACAGCTATGATTCCAGAATCATTCAGAACACATTTCAGTGCTGATAATAACTAGAGAATTTTAGACATTGCTAGAGCAACTGGACCAAAATATGAAATCAAAGGGTTTAATTGTATTTAATGGAATATACTGTGTGGGAATTCGATGAACCATCAAAAGACCATCTTGTGTAGGTGCAGGTGAGCTCAACTTACTGGAACACACACGCAAGACAAGGGTGTGGAATACCATCATACCATCTGACTCATCCCACCCTCTGACCTCTCTGAACATGCCATGCAACGTAACGTCAGACCATTTCCTCATATGGACAAATGCTGGTTTTGCATGTACTCAAGGCCAGCAATAGGCTGCTGGTCTTGCATGTACTCGGGACCAGCAACAGGCTGCTCGCATATTCTGCATGTACTCAGGGCCAGCAACAGGCTGCTAGTTTTGCATGTACTCAAAGCATTCTTGTAGGCTGCTAGAGAATGTAAATGCAACCCATCCTTTGTTACAACCCTTGCCACACCTTCTGTTTTCTTCCTAAATAAAAGAGGGTTCTGGAGTCAACTCTGGGCTCTCACTTCGAGGAAACTTCTGTGTGATGTTCCTTATTTATCGGCTCAGCTCATGAGAGTCCACCAGGCAAACCCCACCAGGAAACCCCACAATACTGCAATTCCACAAAATCAGACAATTGAGATTCCTTTTGCAATTTGGTTTTAAAACTTGGTAAGTAACATAACTGACATAAAGTATTAATATCCCTATTAACCCATGAAATCCACCTCAAAAGGGAGAGAGACAACAAGAGTCATCTGCAGTTTGTACTAGAGTTACAGTATACACTGTACATTCAACCATTCATTTAGCAACTGTTCAGAGTTACAGTGGCATTGAAAAAAGTGACTCACACTTATGACTGTTGCAGCATCCCCACAGTCTGTGATCAAAATGTCAGAATGTTTGCAGCAGAGTCTTTTTACAAAGCAATTGCCTCTATGCTATAACCCAGGAGCAATAAGATATAGCACACAAAGTCTTTTACTATATACAGTGGTTTATATATAATATTATACAATGACATATACACGTTGTAGCAAAATACTTAATGGAGAACTCTCACAATGAATAAGCAATGGATCAAGGAAAAAAACAATCAGATAAGCAAACAGGCAGGCAGGCAGGCAGGAATAAACACAATGAGAGCAAACACCCTCTACTGGTTTCCTTATATATCTACCTCTTAAAGGTGAGTTACCAAATAGCTGAGTCATTCTCATCTTGCATCAGCCCTGGTAGTTATAGTAACTTCCTGTTACAGGTGAATCAACATTTCTAATTGTTCAGCCCTTAAATCTATTATCATGACACAAAATGTGAGCCCTTGGTAACCAGCATGTATTTACAGTGACCGCAACATTGTGGAGTCATGCGATCGCCGTTTACGACCTTCCTGCCATATTCTAACAAGCAAAGTCAATGGGGGAACCTAGGTTTGCTTAAGAATCATATGATTCACTTAACAATACAGCAACAATTTATTTGTGCAACAATTGTGGTAGAAAAGGTCATAAAATTGTATGCAACTCACTTAATAGCTGCCTTGATTAGCAACAGAAATTCTGCTCCCAATTGTAGTTATAAGTCAAGGATTACCTGCACATGTATATTTTTTTTTAAATAATACTCATATTTTATATTTATCCTGCACTATAAATACACTGAAATTTTTAACCATCTACAATTTGAAATTTTTGGAATGATACTCCTGACATAATTATAGCAAAATACTTAAAATGTTGCAGTATTGTAAAAGTGTAACTTTAACATTTAAATGATTTTTTTTCATTCAATATGCTATAGACCAGAGGTGTCAAACTTAAGGCCTGGGGTCTGCATCCAGCCAGTGGGGTGCTTAGATCTGGTCCATGAGGCTGCCCTAGAAACAGCAAAGGATTGGCCTGAAGTGCCTTTGCCAGTGAAATTGGAGGTCGGGAGAGCCAGGTGTAGCCCTCCAAAGCTCCATTTTCACTGGCAGAGGATTACACAAAGCCATCACAACTGAAAATGGAGCTCAGGAACCCATTTTCACTGGCAGAGTGCTCTGGCCACCACAGGAGCCCCCCAATACAAGTGACATCGAGCTGGCCAGGCCCACCTTGGCCACACCCATCCCAGCCCCCCAAAGTCAAACACAACCCTGATGCAGCCTCTAATGAAATGGAGTTTGACACCCCTCCTATAGACTGATCTAGCTCAGTATTGTAACAACTTCTCTCTCCCGTGCAGTAAGGTTCAGTTGCCCCAATCTGCTAACCTTTGTAAGATATTAAAAACTTTCTTCCCAGGCATTTTGACCAAGATATCAGATCTCTCAGGAGATGATAGGATGTGGCTGATGACTGATCTTATGTTTATTTTTTATTATAGTTTTTTTATGTTTTCTCAGGCTACTGGATTTGCTTTATGATGTGAACCACAAATATTAAATAAAACAAATGTTTTAAAATGGTACATTGTTTTTATAAAGCAGAGCCTTAAAAGGGGCACTTACTGTGAGCATCTTTATTTACTTTCAACCATGGCACATTTTTATCCAAATATTTAAAAGGAGTAAATCTTTTTTCATGTGGCTCAATCTCTAAAGCTTTTAAATCTGATGCTTTCTGATAAAGGGAATAGATTTATGCTTCAAAACATTGTGACCAGTGTAGTTATTTTTTTAATGTGAAGTTTTAGTCCTTCTAAAAGATTTAGGGGGGGGGAGAGAGAGAGAGAGAGAGAGTTTTTAAAGTAATAAGCAACTCCACATAATATTCTGTCTATGCTACTATTTTTCTCTCTTGAATTATTAATACATTAAAATTTATTTAAAATGAATGAGTAAAATGAGGATCCAAATTGTTGGTGGCAATATGCTGACTCTGTGAACCGCTTAGAGAAAGTTGCAAAGCACTGTGAAGTGGTATATAAGTCTAAGTACTATTGCTAGTGCTAAATTATAGCTACAGACCAGCTTCAGTTTGCACCAAAAAGCTGTTCCTTTGGGGATGGAGGATTCCTGCTTTTTCAACTTTTGACCCAAAATTGATCTTAGCAGAAGCCTAATTTTAGGAGGGGGGATCAAAACAAGATAATACAACCTTTCCATCTAATAGAAGATTAAGATCATGCAGCATAATCATCTTAAACTTCAAGTTTTTCACTAAGCAAAAAATCCTGCATGATTCTACAGCCAATGATGTAACAATTATGTTAGATGAAACCAAGACCTTACTAGTTCAACATCCTGTTTATCATGTTGGCCATAAGGAAGATGCGACAACAATTCTTTTCTCCTGTTATTGATCCACAAACACCGTATTCAAAAACATGTTAGCCCCTGAATCTTAAAGAAGCACTCATGGCACTTTGACAAAATAGAGACATCCTGTATTTACATGAATGTTGGTGTAATTCAATAAACAATTTACTTGTAGAAACAAAAAAGATAGGTTCATAATATTCCAGTGGGCTGCAAGCTTCCTGGAGATGCATACGACTGAAGTTTCTCTCCTATACTGGGATCAATCAGTCAAATTCTCTAAGCTGTCTGGTTCTTGAGGAGTGGCTTTAACAAAAGTGCTACAGTCTGCTGTACATGCAATCTCAGCGCCCGATTACTTTTATCTTTTCATCTTTTGTTTTCTTCTTAGTAATCTTTTCCTCCAGAGGTTTTGTGTGCAGAAAGTAAGTCAATTCTCTGAGTTGACTGCTTTATATCTTCTTTGACCACCGGTGTGCCCCCAAATGACCTTTCAGAGATCATTATTAAAAAAATAAAATAAAACCTGTAAGCATTTTCAATAGCAGAAAACCTACAGCTGTTTTCTTCCAAAACAAAGGAAGAAAGAGAACAGAAGAAATCTGATTCTATGTTTTTTTTTTTTATCAAAATTGGATTCTCCTAATGAAAGGGAACTGAACAATATACGAAATAAGTCACAGCAGGATTTTAAAATTTAAATTTTAAGAAATGATTTAAAGAAATGTATGTAACCCTATTAAAATCAGTAGAACTTAATCAATCAGAATAGAGGTAGAAGGGACCTTGGAAGTCTTCTAGCCCAGCCTCTTGTTCAAGCAGGAGACCCTACATCATCATCCCAGACAAGTGACAGTCCAGTCTCTTCTTAAAAACCTCCAGTGATGGAGCACCCAAAACTTCTGAAGGCAAGCTGTTCCACTGGGTAATTGTCCTCACTATTAAGAAATGTATCCTTAGCTCTAGATTGCTTCTTTCTTTGATTAGCTTCCATTCATTGTTTCTCATCTTGCCTGCTGGTGCTTTGGAAAATAAGGATTACTTTGTTTAGATAGAATTGTGGCTTTATATTTCTAGATATAGAGTAAATTTAGGGGAATTTGGGAGATATTTGTCTTGAGTCTGAAAAAGACAAGTGTGCAGATTTTTACAAGTAGAATAAATTTATGTAACTTCTAATTGAGCATACTGCTAAGTAAATATTCATTGGACTGAAGCTTTCATCAATTTTCCTACCACAGTCCAATATCTGTTTTATTTTGATTGCATTCCAAATTTGCATGATTAACCCTGTTTCCCCACAATGTGCTGATAAATGCTGATATTAAAATGCACTTGACACATTAGCCCTGTTTGCAGGGATTCTTTGATATTCTTCACCATTCAAAATCATTTCATGCCATAAACAAATACAAAAAATGAGTCATTTACCAATATTCAAAAGCACTACTTTTGCAACACAGATGTTTGGTTGACCTTACTGTTTACACTGCTAGTTGTAAGAACTACTCATTTTCTCATACTGCTAAAATACAGCAGAAATATGGTTATCTATAATTATTATTTGCTACTGCATTGAAGTTTAATGCAGAGCTCTTAGCTATTTTCAAAAGTACAGTATTTTTATTCAAAAGCCTACAAATGTAGAAGTATTTTGAAATGAATGAAAGTGGTGGTATGAATTGTGTGAACCTTTATCTGGATCACAAACACTTTAATAATATAATATAAAAATATAATCAATCATTTTAATATGCAACCACATTCTCTATTGAAAATATCAATTTACTATGAGTTTCTTTCAGCATAAGAAATCACTGCTAAAAATTTTCACACAGCAGTGATATAGTAATGGAAAATGCACACTTTGGACCGTGATAGGAGTTCATAAATATAGTCTTTATTTTGGTAAGGTTTCCAATCAAAATACAAGATTTTATAAGCAAAACCTAAAATAATTCATTTACAAATCAAAGCTTTTTTTATTATAGATTGCAAGGGAATTGTTTGGCAAACAGGTTTTTTTTCCCCTTGCGTTATTATATAATAAATGCAGACATGAAAAATGCCCAGTTGAACCTGGTGGCCTGTTTTTGTATATGCAAGGTGATGCTTGTTGACCCAAAAAGCAAACCTTGCACGTATGGGAAAAAAGGAGGAGGGGAAAGGTGAAGGGGTGGAGGAGAAGGAGAAGGAGAAGGAGAAAAAGGA
>JAEANM010011653.1:0-15176 GCA_017656035.1 Myanophis thanlyinensis | reverse complement strand
ATTGTGGTACATTGCCTGTAAGTCTTTCGGCCCTCTTGGCTGCCTCCGATGTTGTTACAGCTGCCTGGGAGTCCTTTAGCGGTCTTGTGCATTTCATTCTCAGAATTTGAAATATAGGATTCCATTCCATGATGATTCCATTCATCAATGTACTACCGGTAGGTAAAATATTTCAGTAAATTCAGAGTTTAGAAAGGAACATCCTGTGTTGTTGCTTCCTTTGTCTCCTTGCTCTCTTGAGCTTGTGACTTGAAACCTCCCCCCTTCCCAATCATCTGCATGCATTTTTTTAGGGTTGGGAACTGTCTGGCATCCTGTGTAGGCAGAAATTTCAAACCATGTGCATTTTTTTTAATGGACAAGAAAAATAAAATCAACAGGCCTCCCCTTTAATGCTGACAGTAAGACCACTACTGAAAAGGTCTCTTGAAAACACTTCCCTTGTGATACTTTTTGTAAAGATTGTGATGACAGGAATCAAACGTCCTTTCTATTGTGATTTGATCAATGGCTGGATTTGGGTTTCAGGATATGAGGTCTGCTGGAATGTAAATCAATTCCTTCTGCAACTGAAGGCAGAAGCTTTTTTTGAAGGAGGGTGTCTAGCAGAATTCACATAGTGAAAGTTGCAGTGCTAGCATTTGTGTCGTCCCCCCATCCAAGCTACTGCAGTAATTGGAGCTGATGGGTCAAAAAGCAACTCTTTACATCATGGCTTTTTATTTCCAGCAGAGGGTTCCACAGCACAAATTATTAGAGAGCTCAGAAAAGTGAAAGCTGTCTGCAGAGAGATTCACCTTCTCACAGGAGTTCTTTCATAAGCCCTCCACATTCCTTGGCAACTGATATTTCTGGACTGGAATTTCTCTAAGGAATTTAGTATGGAATCTTATCCTTGCTGTATCATCTCACAGTGATCAGACATGTCAGTAGATGTTCCTCCATTAGCTTCGAAATGTAATATGAAATGGCCATATTATACTCTGTCCAACAATTAAGCAGCCCAGAGTCATTTGCTACAAGATAGGTGGCAAATAAATTTGATAATCTTTGCAATAAATCTTACAAGTTACTGTGTCGCCACTGCTAAGCAGCTTGCCAAGCTTGTTCAGCAAATATTGAAAAAGGAATTGTGTAATTATTTATTTTTTATTTATTATTTAATTTTTTAATTTAAAATAATGTAATTACTTATTTTAACACCCAATTTTCCTTCCAGTGTCTTGATATATAATATAGCAGCTGTATTACACAGGTGTGCCATAGTTTACCCATTACTGCTGCATTCTGGGACTATCTGAAGCTTCCAAATGCTCTTGAAACCGTATAGAGCCCATTGCAATAGTCTAATATTGAGCTAAGACATGAATGAATATAAGCAGTGCTTCTTAATCTAGGAATGGGTACAATTGGCATATAAGATGTATTTGTGTAAAAGTTCTTCTGGTCATGATTTCTACCTGCTCTTCTGTCAGAAGTCAAGAATCCAGAAGACAACAAATAGCATTGCAGTTTTATCTGGTGGAATATTAACCCATCCAGAACTGAGAATGGAAAAATACGCAGATGCAAGGGGTCTTAAGTCCTTACCCAGTCTTGCTAGGGTTAAGCTATACGAACTAATAAAGTCAACAAAAAAAGAGCAACATGCAAACAAACATAAATAAAACACTCCCAGGATCAAAACAAAGTTTGTTTAATGGACTGCTAAATTGGCCACCACCCCCCAGCCACATGACCACCTATCCATGCCCAGCAGGTCTGCCCCCCAATAGTCTGAGGGATCGTGACTTGGCGCCCCATTTAAAGTTTGAGGACCCCTGCCATAGCCTATTTCTTCTGCATCTAGGTCCCCCACAAGCACTGGGAAAAGACCTTGATAGTATTGTTTGCTTGGCCTGATGTAGGGATGTTTAATTAAGTATGATCAGTATATTTCATCTCCTGCTGCAAGAAGACTACTTAAATCACAATCTAGGTCGGTCCAATTTTATTACTGTATTAATTGTGTAACAATCTGACACACCCAACAAAATCAAAACTTCTCGCGGATGATCCAAAAAATGTTTCAAAAGACTGATATGGGTAAACTTTTAACATATACTTAATGCTTGCCCCATTTAAAACTTTGTTGCTTCAAACAGTTTAGCTTTGGCTGGACTTTGTAGTAAACCTTGGATACAACGGCTGGTGTGTTAAATATGTAAGAGATAAAAAAATTCCCATGCTTTCTCACCTAAAATAAATCAGAGCTGGTAATGTGAACCAAAGAACCTTTTATTATTGCACGTAATCCAGAAGAACAGCAAATAAAAGGTCCTGGATAGCATTGCACAAATTGTCTTTTTTTTTTTTTAAACATGTGATTTCAAAAGGTATGTTTCTGGTGATGATACATCTGTCATTTTGAAAGCCCTGAATGTTTTAAGAATATCAAACTATGTTTGAAGGCATGCAAATTGAGGTAAACTCGTTCCTGCTCACCCGAGGAAGCCAAGCTCCACAGAGCTTGTGCACACATTAGTCCCAATCTGGAAGCTTTTTGGGAGAGGTAAGAAGTAGGAGGCAGATCTCTTTCCCGTAGGAGCTTTCCATTCATCTTAAAAGAGGCCTCTTGTGCACAAATGGAAGTCCTGCAGGGATTTCCACACAAGGCTCTTGATTTTTTTGTGTCATCTTGTTCAAGCTGGTCTTTGAAACAAGGAATAAAGAAGATCCTTTGAACAATCTTAAAAGTCATAGTTCTCAGGACTGTAGGAAGAACTGGCATTATTTGAGAGCCAAAAGGCCTCTGAATGGCCTTTTGAATCATATGTGATTCATTCCCCCTCTATTAAATTACTTACATTTATTTCTTTGGTGAAGGCTTGTCCTTTTAATGTAAACAAAGCAGTTGCTAGAGAATCAGGGGATACCGATGTATGCACAAGCACCAAGAAGCTCCTTCACTTTAAGGATATATACATATACATATATGCATATGCATAACATACATGGCAAGGACAGTAAAAAAAGTTTTGCACTCCAAGCGGGAGACTGAGCATTTTGTGCTGTAGTCATCAGCCATACTACATTTGAAAAGGACAAATTTCAAAATCAGTTTGCAATTAGGCATGATCTAATGTAAAGTAGATCTAAAGTAAAGTAATTTAAAAAAAACAACAACCTCTGGACGGATAGTCTGTGGATCCTGCCCTATATATGCCACAGACAGCAAATGCACTTACTTTATCCTTGTCATTACATTGTAGAGAACAAAGCATAATGACGAAAATAGCCACACAGTATTTCTGCAAAAAGAGAATTCAGAGGTGGATGGGAAAAACCCTAATATTTTTCAAAAAGACTCAATTTTGCGTTTCATGATAAATAAAAGGACACTGACATCTCTCAAAGAAAATCACTTTCCCTGTTGTAAAGCTGCTGGCATACTAAACTGTATGCCTAGAAAGCCAGGAAAGAGGCTGTCAGGTTTCAAAAGCAAATAACAACCTGGTTATATTTTAGAGAATATATTTATATGAAAAGGAAATGTAACAATGAAAGCCTCAAAACTGCCTATATTGCTATTATTTCATATTTGAAAGACAAGATAATCTTGCACAATTTTCTGAGTGGTGTTGCCATACCTCATTGGTTGGTAGAAATCTTGTTTTTCTTCTCCTTCAAAGTAGAATATTTATTAAACAAGATGTCAGGAATAGCACTCCTGTCTTCCAAATTCATTTTCAGCAATTCATGAGTTATAAGTCATCTGCTTTAAAAAACATGGTTTATCTGCTGCACATAAAATCCTGTCACCTTTTGGCACCTACAATTACAGTCTCTTATACAGTAATCAATTAATTTTCCTCTCTCTATATATATATATTTGTTTTCATAGATTTTCATAGGTACAGGTATGCAGATCTAGATGTGTTCGGGTCTTTTCCCGTGTAAGTCTGAGAGTATCTTTGCAAAATTTTGGCGAGGTCCCACTCGCCATCTTCAGGCTGGTGCCTACTGCTTCGTGCACACGCACACACAACAAATCACTGTCAATTTACAGAAGGCACTTTTTAAAAATCTTTTTGGAAACAAAAATCTTTGTTCTCTCCCCCTCAAAGAAAGTTGGGAAAGGGATCATCCACACACTTTAAAGACAGATTCACATACTGAAATTTCAATGACAAGCCATGTGTGCATCTGAAAAGGACATAGTATAAAATGGATCTTGCCACAGGTCTAATTTTAGGGTGGGAAGGGGATAAAGCTAGCAACAAAAATACTCGAGGCACTGTATAGTTATTAAATGAGCACAGATTTCATATACCAACATTTACAGTAAGCCACTTGAAAATGCAACTTATAGTTAATAAGCTAAACAAGTTTCATGGTGTTTAAATGCTGCTAATCAGCATCATAAAAAGAATTGCTTACAGTAAGACTAGATTTCAGCATCCTTGCACTGAGATCCATAACAGAAAATAGGATTTATTTTCATTTTTTTTAAATCGTGATTTTATTTATGTCCTAGAATGTGATCTTCTATTCAGGAAAAAAGCTTTTCTCATTTTAGAAGGTAGACTTCTTAAATAAAATTAGGAGTAGGTGAAACCACTGATTTTTCCTAACACTGTATTCATTTTGGTTTGTATGGGAAACTATACCCAAAATTAATTAGGGGACATGCTGCCAAGAAGACTGCTTGCTCATATTTCACTCCCATCCATTCATTCCCTTCTGGATCCTTGGCTTTGCTGGCTGATGCTCGATTTGTGTTGCTAGCTAGATGATGTCTGCAGTTTATCCTGGAAGCTTCATGACACTTGTAGTTGGGAGAGTCTTCTTTTCTTTAAAGCCTCCCAACTTCTTTGGTGAACTTCTTTCAAGCTTTTGCTTTGAGAAGAGATTAAATAGGGATAATCTCCAAAGAAAATAGCTCCAAGTATGACTGACAAAAACAACTTAGGCTTATACACAATATAGACAAGTTGGTATAGCAGCTCCTCGGAGTCTCTCAACTTCTACTGGCCCAGGACACGTGCTAAGGAAGGAGAACATCTAAATGGAAACTTTTAGAAGCAAGAACGATCTACCAGCCTGGCCCTCTCCCACTACTGCCAAGTTAAAGCAAAGCTGTGTAATCAATGAATAAAGAAGTATGGCGAAATGACACACCACAGGGATAAAAGAAACTGCAAAAGCCCACATGTAGCCTGCTAGACATTTAGATATCTAAATAGATCAAACTGAGTCAGTTCTTCATTATACGATGCTTTGCTCCACTTCTATATAAGCTATGAAAATGGATGAAAAGTTCTTCATATCCAAATCCTAAACTCAATTTGAGGTTGAAAATGTTTGAGAAAGAAATGAATGTGTTGCTTTGCTAGTGGAGAGAAGCATCAAATTGGACAGTCAGGAAAAGGGAAAAATTGAATGCCCAAACACCTTGGCTCTCCTAATAGAGTGAAAAGAAAAAAAAAAGAACAAAAAGCTACAGTTTATAGAATCCAGAATATAAGATTTGGGAGGGAAGGAGGTGTCCCTTACAAGACAGGAAGAACTTTTAAGCCCTACTTTCTAAACCTTTCCTATTGATTCTATTTTTCTTTTACTAAGACCATATTACTCATTTTAGCAAACTGTTTTTTTTTTTAAGGAACTTTGGTAATTGCTCAAAATACAACAAGGGGCATGCATGAATGCCCCACTCCCACCCCCAGCCACCTTCAGCATATTCTTGGAGTTAATCATGATTCAGAGCTACAGCACAATTTAGAAATATGGGGATTGGAAGATTAGTACCACTAAGTCTGATGTTTTCACAGTGACACTCGAAGAAAAGACTTTTTAGTTTGTGTTTCCATTCCACAATTAAGATGAATCCTTGTTTCCTCAACAAGTGGCAGTGTAGTTCATCAAAATTATAAATCTTCAAAGCAACGCAGACTCAAAACAAAAGGAAGAATAAAAGAAGTTGTAAAATTTGAAATCTCTTCCTGCTACGGTTGGAGCAAAAGAGTTTGCCAGAAATTGTTCATGACCACAGTACACTCACTGGGTGCTTCTATGCTTCTTCCTTTTAACATAGCTCTGAATAGCCGATGTTATCTCTGATCAGCATTGTTGTTTGGACCAGCATAAATTTCTGTGAAGATGTAAAATTTTAAAAAAATTAGGAAGGTAACAGAATTCATAATTTTTTAAAAAAATGCTTAACATTTGTGATACTACCCTAGGAAAAGGTTAACTGGAGAAAGTTTCATAAATAAGATAGGCTTTCCATAAAGATTAAAAACTAATAGCTAATGTTTTGGTTTCTTACATGTGCATTTAAACAATCCCTATCACTGGGTAATAAGCAATATTGTTCCTATTCTATTTCTATTTATTTCCCACTTCTTTAGGTGTCGCCATAGCGAATCATCTTTTTCCACCTAACTCTATCCTCAGCATCCTCTACTCTCACCCTAATTGACTTCATGTCCTCTTTTAGCACATCCATATATATCTCCCTTGTCTTTTATTTCCCACATTCTTACTTATTTTTGCCTGGTTAATAATTTGCTGGTATCAGCAGCCATCCTGTGGTAGAAAATAGAATAGATGATCATGTAAAAAACAGAAGACTGTATCAGTAGTTACTCTGCAGTTTAAAAAAATGCAATGTTTGCATGACTCCCATACTAATCCACAGAATAAATTTGCCTGAATAGCGTACACCGAATAGGAATGGTTGGAGAGAAGCTCTCAGCAAGGGGGAATGACAATACCAATATATGAATTGGCTTTGATCTTTCCAATCTTTCTCTCTTCTCTCATTCATCTCTATTTCTATTTAACTTATTGAAAAAAAAACCCATGATGGCCTGAGGACAATTCCATCATGTTCAGTTAGCATATTGTTAAAAACAAACACCCCGCTCTTCCTCTCTGACTGAAGTCAAACGATAGAAACTGTGGCCGACTTTTCTTTTTGACTTTTCCTATCAGTTCTGGAATGTTTATTGTACCAGTCTCCGTAGACAAACACAATGACCATAAGAATCAGGTATGTGGAGGAAGGATCAGTCAGTGGTGGAGGCCAGGAGAACAAGGAGGATGTCTGATAGATGAGTGGAAATATAGAGAATTGAGGAGGGGAATGACGGAAAAAAAGAGGAAATGCAAAATAAAAATGAGAGAAGGAACAGAGAATGGAAAAGAAGAAAAACAGGAAGGAGAAGGAGAATTTAAAAAGGAAAGTTATCAGGAGAGGACAGAAATGTAAAACAGTATAAAGAAAGATAGAGCAGTAGCATGCAGAGAAGTTAAAATGGATGGACTCAAATGAAGTAATTAATGAGGCGCCATGAGTGAATAGGCAGCAATATAAATCTAATAAATAACTAAATAAATAACCTTGGAGAAGAGAGTTGAGATAATTATTTTTGCTTTAATTTGCTGGTATATTGTATTTTAACTGGGATTTTATCTCATTTATTATTATTTTTGTTACCTATGGCTTTTTATGTTTTAAAATTATGTGTTGTGAAGCAAATAGAATTGCTATAATTATGACTCCTGTTTTTTTCCCCATCTTACAAACAAATATTCTAAATTTATAGAAAATGCATAAACAGAGCTCTGTGCCATTTAAGAATTAAGGTAAACCCTAGCCATTGCTTTGGCACATAATGAGATGATTCAGGTTTTGCGTTTAAAAAATGACTGGTGTCAGTGAATATGCTGATGACATTCTTATTGGAAACTATCCTCACTGAACTGAATGGAGGTTGAATTGGAATAAACATGAAGATAATTGTACTGCATAGGCTGATAAATTATTTCCTTTGCAATGCTTTTTAAAAATCTGTAAACATAACAATTAAAAATAAGCCACCCAGAATCGTTTGACAGTGAGATGGGTGGCATATCAATTTAATAAACAAACAAATAAATAAATTAAATAAGAAATAAGAGTTCTGCCCAGAATAAGTAACTAGATAGCATTGGTATTCATGTATAAAAGACTGCATTAACTATACCAGCCATAGGAAGGAAGGGCAATCAAAAATACTACACCTACAAAGTCACAGCAAGAGTTTTGTATTTATTTAAAACATTTACAGAAAAGAGCCACCCATCATATAACCAACCTTGGGTGGGTTCAAATCAGCGTTGTTACTTTTCTGTATTTATTAAAATTTTATATGACTGCTCAATTCATATGTGGTGAGTCCGAGCAGCTTATAACATTAAAAATCCACAAAACTCCTTAACATCAACATCATTACCATCCCAGGAATCCCCTAAAGCCCCTAATCCCCATCCCACCCCACCTAAGGTATTCTTACCTTATACTCTTACCTTGTATCTCATCATGTCAGAAAATGTACAAATAAGATAGACAGGCCAATGTTCAATAAAATGACCATGCAGATGATTATTGTGTTAGGTCCCTAAGAGGGAAAAATTCAACAGCATTATATTAAATATCTATTACGGTTTAAAACAAAGAGTTAGATTGAAGATACCTTTAAAATATGAAACAATCATAATAAAAAAATAGACTATCCATCTATATGCACAAGTATGTCCAATTGTGAGAGGTGCTGGGAGTTATAGTTCACCAACATTTAGAGCAATACACATTGCTGCCTATTCCACATACATTAGAATTACAAGAATAAGAACTCTGGGCTTACGTAATACCCTTCCTTTATAGCTGCAAAGATTACTTTTAATTTCAATTTTATATCAACTGTAACTTTTAATGATAATTCAACCAGAGATTATGAAGATTTCTGTTTTTCACTAACTATTAAACTTATGAATCACACCATAGTGTATGTTCATTTTTTGCACATCTAAAATAAAAGTAGAAGCACTGGATCATGCAATTCTAGCATAAAGAGAAAGATGGGAAACCTCCCAGAATTCAAGAGATATAAGGCAGCGTATGAAGCAGGAAGAGAACCAGTTTGGTATAATGATTGGCGCCAAGCTAGAATCTGGGAGGTGGGAGTTCTAAAGCCAGCTGGGAGTCTGTGGACTCCCAGCTCTCTCTCTCTCTCAGCTCTATGGAGGTGGCAATGGCAAACCACTTCCAAAATTTTGGCAAAAAAACCTGCAGGGGTTTGTTCAAGGAGTTGCCAGGAATCAAGATTGACTTGAACGACACCCCTCTCTCCTCAAAAATGGAATTAGGAAAGGATATCACCTAAGAAAGAAATGGCAAATGACTTCCAAGAACATTGCATGGACAGGTCTAAGAAATTGTCTGGAATTAAACTTGACTCAAAGGAAATGTTATACTCCTCCCAACCACACAGAGTAGCATGTTTTAGAGCAGTGGTGGCGAACCTTTTACTGACCAAGTGCCGAAAAGTATGCGCTTTGCACATGCCATCTCCACTTGTGTGTGGCTCCTCCACATGCACTGCATGTGCAACCACACTATCTGTGCATGCATGCAGCTTTTGTACATGCAATGCATGCGCGCTGCACGCAGGCACTCACACACACATGAGCAATCGTGTGTGTGTATGCACAGGGGAGCTCCAAAGACTAGCTGGATTTCCTACTGCAATCGCACACATGCACAGCACAGTCCTGAAGAACAGTTGGGTCTCTGCAATTGCATGTGCATGCTCAGCTGGAGGTAAGTTGGCCGACAGCTTGTGTGCCCAGCAAGATGGCTCTGCCTACCACTTCTAACTCCTCTCTGGTGGACTTGTTAATACATGTACTGAACTGGAACATGTTTAATTTAGTCTAAATAGCAGGGGGAGTGTTTTTCCCATGTTGCTTACTTGGCTTTTGAGGGTGGGAGGTGGGGAGCAATGGTGTAATGTATCTTTAAGATACTGGAAATAAATTGCCACATAAACTTATTGGGCATCTATGAACTTATCAATTCCTCCTATGTTTGGAAGAGGGAACATTACGAGCTCCTCAAGGAACAGCAGGATTCAACTCTAAATAACCATCCTCTTCCTCTTCTTTGACCTTTACACCATAATTAAATTTGAACCTGCAAAGATTTTCATAGGTAAATTTTCCAGGAAATCATATAGTAGTTTGGATGCTTTTTCCTAGAAATCAGATGTTGAGCAGGAATTTGTTGTGGTGCAAACTTTATTAAATGCCATCTTATGCTCATATATACAGTAACCTATCAGCATAAAAGGGGTGTAAACCTCTGCAACCTCTTTTAAGGAAATTGAATTTTGCACCTGTCTTATTTCTTAGGATTTTGTTAGAACTATTTATTAGCAAATAGTATCTAATGAGAATAATTTATTTAAGATAAAGTGCTAATGGCTCCATTCTCAGTTGTACTAATTTCATAAAACTCAAGCCACTCTGAAATATTGGACTTTCAAAACAATTTTTTTACTAGGATCACCTTATCCATTTTTTTACTTAGGCAAAATGGGTGGCATACAAGTTAACAAATAAAAGTGCAGTTTTCCAAAAGAAGTACCAAATGTTAATGCACTGACCTATTTTCACACAAATATTAACAGCAAGCGGAAAATTTAGAAAATGGCTCTCATATTATTGCTTCCCTCTCCCTAATCAGACCTGCTAAATGAACAACTATCCCTGCTATGAAGACAAAACCAATTTACCTCTTCTTTTTCTACCACCTCTTTTGTGGCTGCTTCTGGTAGAGAAACTTTTTTCAGCACAGTCTTGGGCTCAGTTTTAGCTACCATCTTGGCTTCAGGCTTCGTTTCACTCACAGCTTCTACTTTCTCTTCTACTTTAGGCTCAGGTGGATGTTGTTTGGGCTCAAGCTTAGATTCTGTCTTGATTATTTTTTTCTCTTTGTGACCTGGTTCATGTTGGGTGACAGGTGTACTTTCCCTCTTTTCTAGCTCTAATTTGTGATCCACTGCTTTCACTTCAGCTTCTGGCTCTGGGGACCTTGACTTGGTAGAAAATGTGGAGTCTGAGAATGGCTCTTCTTCATTATCCACTGGGGGAGTAACTGGAGAGGTCCGCACAGCATAGCTGTGATAGCCCTCAAATAATTTAACTTCACCTTCTTTGTGTATCCTTTTAAGAGGCTTGATCTCCATCCTATCAGTAGCAATCTTCATATGGCTAGGACGGCTGGGGCTCTGAGAAGCAGGTCTGCTGTTACTTCCTGACTTCTCCACTGGTGCCAGTAGAGCACTAGAAGATGTGTTGGGCCTACTTCCTGTATAATTCCCATTCTTGGTATGATCTCCATTCCAGTTCCCAGAGCTGAGAAAACCATCTTTCTGAGAACCCTGCTTAGCACGCTTGGACTCAGGTGGCGTGCCAGATGGTGATGGAGTTGGAGCTGGACTCTCCTTAGGTTTCATAAACTCCTGCTCATCACCTTGGGGACTTTCTGGAGGTGTTGTTGGAGATGTCTCTTCAACATGGGGTGTTTCTTGTATATGCTCTACATTCTCCTCATTTTCCATGAGTTCCTGGAGTAGCCTCCTCTTCAGATATTCAGGACCTAATAAGGGAAAGAAATTCTAAACATTATCAAAAGGTCATTTAATTATGCTGATACGTTTGTGGCTGGTGGTTAGTCAAGCTTAGCCTTCCCACCTCTACATCTACAGTATGAATGGAAAACTTCATCCCATCATAAAGTGTGTTAATTAAAGGAAGGCTGACTCATCATTTTGTCATGCTGTGCCAAAAAGAAATGGGTAGATTAAGTCAACCTGCTGTCGTTCAATGAGACATTATTTAAATTATTGTTATATCATTAACTTAATATAGCCTGCTGAAGACCTGCAAACAATATAAAAATCATACAATCACAGGAAACAATGCCATATCTACAGAAAAATCTTGATATTGGAAATGACTTTTTCATTTAACTTCATGATCGAAACCGCCTGTAACCGTATCTAAACAAACATTTTCAATAATCAAATGTTCTACGGAAGAGCTCAATCTTTATTGCTCTCCGCTCCAACCCTCTTCTCCCCTCGCCTCAGCAAAAGAAAACCCACAGCACAGTAGGAGAGCACTGTGTGTGTTGAAGAGAGGGAAAAGACAAGTTTTTTTTTCAAAAATATGAAATCCATTAAAAAGTAAGACTCTGTTCCCTAATATCTACTCAGCAAGCAATTGGTATGCCTGAATCTTACAATCAAGTCTCTATTAGATTTATCCATTGTTACAATGACTGTTTGGTAATGGAATGCTATCCTTTATCAGAACCCTTCTCTTTTCATTTCTTTATAGCAAATACTAGAATACTGGTAGCAGAAGCCAAATGCTGCTGCCATCTACTGATCACCCAGAGTTTTCAGCCCAGATATGGTAGCCCTACTAATAAATAATCTCTGCCTAGCTGTTTATCTGCTGCACACAGAGATACATCACTTGTATATCTTCTCGGGAATATAACTTCTATCTGTATCTTTTATCTGGCTGTGCACCGCCCCAAGTCCCTTGGGAGAGGGGGCAGTATATAAATTTTGCTAAATAAATAAATAAATAAAGACTGGATGGGAAAAAGAATCAGTAGAGATTTGTCCTTAATGTAAAGTGAGCTGTCTGATGGGTGCATTGCTTACTAATAAGATCATCCACCTGTGACATCAAGATCTCGTTGGAAGCACTGGAGAAGTTGACCTGACTTAGTTAAAAGAAGGTGACTTCTGGGTTCAGGTTGCACTCGTGTCTTCATCTCACTGCATTCTATAGTATCTGCCTGTACCTTTGCCATGGGTTACATTATTATTTATAGGCTAAGCAAAGCCACTCTGGTTTTCTCCACTGCTCCTTATATCCTTTCCCCACAACTTTGAACATGATTATAATGTGAACCAAGTAATTAGTTTTAATCAGCAAGATAAGATTTATGAGTATAGCTAAGATGGCATGCAGGAAGCTTCTTGTCTTAAACCAAGGCCAGAAAAACCTTCACATTTAACTTTTAAATCAGTCTGCATTACAAATATAACTTCTACACCAGTTCAATCATCTTTTCTGTGCGCATTTCCTCCAACATTCAGACACCATTAAGTAACATTTATAACTGGCAGAGCTAATGTATCAGAGATTGAATAATAGCTTTACATCTATTTTACAATTTACATCTAAATTGCTTTTAGTTTTATAAATTACAGCCAAATATGAATTACAATTCAGAAAAGTTTTCTATCCTAGTTCTCAATGACACAGATTTTATAAAATCCCTGCGTGAACTGGTATAAATAATAAAAAAAAATGTAGTTTTTGTTTGGGTCCAAAATCTTCCCTTGAAATTCTACTTCAGTTGCAATAATATGTATTTTATTTATGTCAGTAAATAAGTACGGTACTATCAGTTAAAAAGTTTAAAACAGAATAATTACATTTGGAGAACCTTTTCTTATCTAATTAAACCAAGATATAAACCATCCAATATATTAAAACTGAAAACAATGGTTTAAATACCCTAGTTATATTGGAACCATTTAGGCTAACTAGATAAACCCCAAATATATGGTTATAAATTACATTTATACCATTGCCACGGGTATATGTTGCTTTAATAAGTTGGTACATGATTCAATTTCGCTGCACACATGTTGTGCATTCACAATAAAGGTTTGAATTGAAATTGAATTGATTGCCTGAATGTGGCCAAACCTGTAATTTTACTTATTTGTATGAAGATAATTTAATCTGGCCCACTGAAATTACATAGCAGACACTATTGTTATATAAATGTTGCACTATTATACCCTTTTTAAAAACTATAACAAAATAAAAAAGAAAAAAGAATGTAAGTACAAAGTTTAAAAATAATATATTACAACTGCATCACCCCCCCACAAATGAGCAATAATAGCAGAACAAGTTCTGTCCCACTACTTGAAAAAACCCAAAGACTTAATTATTATTCCGTCTACTCAATGTATTAAGCGTTAACACCTTTAGACCAATTAAAAATAGTGAGGGAGGGAGAAACGTTTCTTTCATACAATGTTGTTCTATTGCTTGCTAAATCTTTTCTACTGTTATAAGAGAAAATGATATGTTCTTCTTCTCCAATAGAAGAGCCCAAAGGTTTTTTTTTCCCCAAAAGGAATAATGACTGGACACTGTCATAAGTTTGAATTATTATTTATTTAAGTTTGTTATGGCTACCTATTCAAGTAGAGTCTGGTAATTACAAAATCCAAAGAAATAGATTTTTAATTGTAAAAACAGTTAAAAACGTAAACAACCCAGACTAAAAACAGCCACAACAATAAACCATGACAGGGGCACTATCAACACCTGGAATCAGAGTCTGGTTTTAAGTGTTTTCTGGAACCAAAGGAAAGTTACCATTCATATCTCTGAGGAGCTATTTGAAGGCAGGCTTCCTTGGTCACACAAATGGCAGCATTTAATAGAGGGGACCTGGAGCATAACTACACTGCCAAAATGCACCAGGTAGGTCCATTATGATAGGCAAATGTTAACAAGGCTACCATTTTCTTATGTATGGTGGGAATAATCACACTATACAATGTATACAGCAGCTCAGAACTAGCATTCAAAATCACAGTATAATTTTAATCAGGTATAAAACAACCTGCAACCCATTGGGTTCTTCATTTCAGAAATATTTCCTTACAGAACAGAAAAAAGAATGATCACCGGCAGGCAAAAAAAAATCACAGTGGGAGTGATTTCCAGCTTCCTTTTTTTAAATATATATCAAGGTTTTTCTTTATTTTATGCATACGTATTTTGAATACAGTGTGTCATCTGGGCATTTCATTTTACAAAAAAGGAAAAAAACAAAAAAACAAATATTTAATATAATATTAGTGATGCAAATGATTATACCCATATTTATAATTACATAGGTTGTTTGTAATCGTATCGTATATCAGTTATAATGGCATACTTATAAACAACATTCATATTTTTACTTATACATAACAATACTTTTTCTTCTTCTACCTTGTAACCCTAACCATTGATAAAAGTTATTCCATGTCAAATAATACTCTGTATCTTCTTTATTGACTTCTAGCTTCCTGTTGGCTTCCCCTTTGAGTTTCCTGGTGAGAATCAGTGAGTATCAGAACTCTTCCTTCCTCTCTCCTTATTGTCTACCTTAGGGTGACCAACCGTCCTCTTTTGCCTGGACATGTCCTCTTTTTATGTCCTGTCCGGGGCGTCCGGGCAGGTTTTCTAAATTTTATAAATTTACCCGGACGCCC
>JAEANM010011652.1:0-15176 GCA_017656035.1 Myanophis thanlyinensis | reverse complement strand
CATACATACATACATACATACAATCATTTGGGTAGGATAACTTCCATTTCTATTGCAAACAATTGGATCTAAAGAAAATATTGAAAACAGAACATGGGCAGCATTCGATAGTTGCATGTGGTTCAATCGTTCATTATGAACAGATGTTTCCAATAAATTTCTTTTCCTTTTCACTGTGCCTCATTTAAAAAGTGTGACTTTGAAGTATGGCTAGCCAGTCTGCCTTCAGGAAGGAAAAGAAACACTACTAAAAGATAACTTTGCTAACTGCCCTAAACTTATCTTCTGACAGCCTCATTGATCCTGGAGTGAGTAAGGAAGTTAGCTTTTCTCTCATTTCAAAGGCTGCAGGAAGTAGAGCCACAGTCGCATGCAATAGAAAAAGCTGTTGTGGCTCATTCTAAGTGTAATAATCAAGTTAAAACAAACAGAAAAGTCATGTTTCCATCTTTAGGACATAAGAAGCTACTTTGCATAGTCTGGGATGAGCTTCTCCAGTCTCTGGGGAACTCCATAAACTATTGTAAAATTGTGCTGAAGTAATATAAAGTAACCCAATCCAATCCATACTAAATCTGAGTTGTTAAAACTGTTGCAGCTTTCTCAAAAGAGAAAGATCTAGAGCAGTGTTTCTCAATCTTGGTGATGTTAAGATGTTTGGACTTCAACTCCCAGAATTCTCCAGCCGGCTTTGCCAGCCAGGGAATTCTGGGATTTGAAGTCCAAATATCTTAAGGTCGCCAAGGTTGAAAAACACTAATCTAGAGAATGCAGGATGTTACAAACAATTGCTCCCATTCATTTATACTGACAGAGAAAGAATAAAAGCCCTACAAAGCAATTAGAAAAACATTACAACCATAAAAAAGAAGTGGTATGTAAATACCTTTCTATTTAATGCTAAACTGTAACTTAAATATATTTCAAGATGTGGGATGCTGGCCATTGTAGTTCAGTTGCCTCTTAATTATCTCATTTTCCCACAGATAGGATGAAATACAAATTCCATCATCCTGCTTCAGTGAGCCATAGTAGTTTAGGATTATAGGAATTTAGATTTCCTAGAATTCCTAGAACTTGCCTAAAATTCACTGACACTGCTGCAGTTCCCAATAAGGTCTATTCATCCTGAGAGCTCTTCTGACTTTGTAAACTAGAATCTTACTTGTCTGACTGTGAGATTATTGCTAGTAATACATACTAGCAACAATATTACCCAATTTTTAGTTTAAACAACTGTTCTTAAGCCCTGCTCTCTAGACTGTTAAAAACAAAGATGCATGAGAGACTATCTTTTATTTGTCAATTGATGGCCAAATTGCTAGCTCGTTAAATAATAAGCTTTTATTTTAAATTATCAGAATTTATCCTTAAATTTACCATTTTTGCTGAATACATAAGAAAATATATTATTGGGAACAGGTAAGTGCTTTAATTCAGTAAATTTTTAAAGCAAATGTTCAACTAAAACCAGATATTTTTGTTTTAGGTTTGATGGAAAGCAGCTGTTGAAAAAATAATGTACTTTGTTTCTGCTATATATTATTGCAGCAAGACTATGGTATGCAAAGAGATGGAAAGATCTACAGATTCCCAAATGGAAGAATGGATGGTGAAATTAATAAAACTGGCTGAGACGCAAAACTAACCATTTTAATTTAAAAAAAGACTGTGTCTAGCTTTGTTTCTACATAGGGAGCAGTTTTGATATATATATGTATTGCCTGAACTGAAAAACATTAAAATTAAATTTTGGAATTGACAATAAGAATTGCTTATGATTATAAAAATACTGTGCATTATTGAAATTTGGAGCAAAAGGTTAATGTATTTTGTATTGATATCAAAGAAAGTAAAATGATTATCTTTTTTCTTAGCCCTTGCATTTTCTTTCTTCTTAATTATTTTCCTTTTCAATTCCTTTTTCTTCCATTTTTACATTTTATCATTGGTAGAAATTTATATTTATGTACACACAAATATACACAGATGTATGGATGTCTACATTTTATGTATGGATATCTACACTGCTATTAAAATAATTTGTAGTGGAGAATGAAAACATAGCAGTAAGTATTTTAGAAGGTACAGCTCAGTGGTGGAATTCATTTTTTTTAACTACTGGTTCTGTGGGAGTGGCTTGGTAGGATCATGTGATTGGTGGGCAGGTTCTGTAAGCAGGGCATAAAGATTAGGCTAGAAACAACACAAGAATGTTTTTTTCCTGCCTTCCTTACAGGATTCACCCTGTAAAGTGGAAAAAACAAAAGGAGATTTTGTCTAAGAACCTGTTCTCTGAACTGCTTAGAAAATGTACTACCGGTTCTACCAAACCTGCTAGAACCTGCTGAATTTCACCTCTGGTACAGCTCTCCTTTAATAGTATCATATCCTCTCGTGGACTATAGGCATATTAATCTGATTATTAAGATCATATAAAGCCACATAAAGTATGAAGTGTATATCATTGTGTTAATGCCTGCATGCTGTCTCTAACATATAATGTCAATCATTATCTAATGTCATGGTATAATGGTAATATGTAGTATATGCCACATATATTATGGGGAATGGAGTTATATGACAAATGAAACATCTGTGCTCTTTCAAAAGTAACTAAAAAGGTGGAAAGATTTGTTAAGGAAAAATTCAGTTTACACAGCATGTGGAGAACGATGGCTCCAGAGAAAACACAACACGGCATCAAAAATAAGGTTTTCATAACAAAAGATTGTTCCCAAAACAACAGATTGTTCCCGTGTGATTTGAATTGTTTAATGTCATTCTGGTGGGAAAAACCAGGAGGTGTACAAAAAATGCCAAGATGGATTTGGCCAAAATTTGAATCAAGTTTATTGGAAAATATAAAAATATATGGAAACTGTAACCTTTTGCACCATTGTGTAGAACAAGATTCACGTACAATTCATGAATGAAATTGAACAGTTAAAGTATAAGCCTTCATTTCTTCCTATCTATGAACATGGGTGGTACTAAAGCTGCTTTATAGCTTTCAAGGTGGCATTATTTCCTTATAAGGAACCAGTATTATGCAGAATAGTGGAAAAAAATAAGATAAAGTATCAATAAATAAATAAATAAGGTATGTAATAAAAAAAGAAAAAATATAGTCCTTGACTTATATCTATAATTGAGATTAGAATATCGATGACTGAGTGAAGCAGTCATTAAGCAAGACATTATGTGATGACTGCTTCACTCAATGACTACAATCCCAGCATCCTCCGTTATAGTCATTAAGCAATCTAGTGGATTGTTAAGCAAATACAGTTCCAGATAAAAAGCCTGAGAGGAGGGGGGCCGAGCTGTGGGTATCTTGTGGACAAGGCTGCCTGCTTTGTGACTGAAAATCTTTTCTGTTGAAATGCAAGATTTTCAGCCCCGGTGTGGAAAGACTTGTTTTCCTTATATTGAAATGAAATCTAAATTGCTACAACCTACACCCATTCTTTCTGCTCCTAGCTTCAGTAGCCATGGAAAAGAAGTCATGTCTGACTTCTCTCTAGTTTCCCGTTTATCTACCTTAACGTGGCAGAAGAGTCTTCCCTGTGTATTTTATTAAAGACTAAACATCCCAAGTTCTTATATACCATATCTTCATGGGTTATTTGGAAGACAAAAGAAAGAGCTAGCTTTATTTGCAACATAAAAGGCCCTCACCCCCAAAATGGGATTGCCCAACTCTCCACATGGCCCTTTGGAAGATTACATCATTCAGCAAGATTCAACCAAGCTTGGGAGTCAAAAGACAACCTATAAAGTTACCTCTGCATGGCACCATGTGAGTCTGACAACCAATCAGAACACAAGTTCAAATTCAAACCCCAACAGAGGGCATAAAACCCAGGGGCTCTCAGCATCTCTGCCCTTTTCAGACTTTAAGCCATGAGGTCCTGCTTCTGCTCCATCAATAAAACCATCCTTCCAAGCAGTCTCCATGTTTTCAGTGTCTTTCTTCCCACTTGGAACTGAACCCACATGACTATTTCTTCCAACAAAACTTAATTGAGCTCAGTTAAGAATCCTTCTTTGGCCCCCTTTAGTAAGATTAAACTATGAACATCCAATTTCAAATTGTCATTCAGCAAATTGCTACAGAAAGCCACTGTATTCTAATAAAGCTTCACAAATTAATCTGAAGCTCTATTAGAATACATCTATTATGGATTTTCTGGCCTGCTCCTTTCCAAGTAAGGTGATTCTCCTTTCCATTACTTAACCTTATGGGATAAAAGTTACAGTCAGAGTTAATGATTGAATACCCACCTCATAAAAGCACCATAGCAAAATGAGATTTGAACCCCAAATATGTCATCATTTGGCTGACATAGAAAAGAGGGTTGGGACTCCTACACCTTTGTTTGAAATCATCCAATTGAATTTTCTTTTCTGCACAGTCATTAATAATACAACAGCTCCCCATCCTGTTGGTATCCCTGGTCTTCCTAGATTGTGTCAGAGGGTGATAGTTCAGACTGGGAGAGACATAGAGACAGATCAGCCAATGGGAGATGACTGGAAACAAACAGTATTTACAAGGAGACAGAGAGGAGCCTGGGTGTGGCTTGGAAACTGAAACAGAAACTGAAACAAGTCTGGGCATGCTGCAGCTCTGAACTGAAACTGTAAACTCTTCTCTCCTCTGCTTGTACTTGCTACCAGGCTGAAAGAGCTTTTGGTATTGTATGTTTTACTTCATATGTTTTATATAAAGAAAAGTTCATTTACATGTGCTTCTGAATATGTTTGCTGTTGTAAACTCTGACAGAACGAGCAATACCTTTATTAGACCAAACAAAATAATTGCAAACTTTCAAGAATTTGTCATTAGGGAAAATGCTTACAAATCTGGAGTAGTTGGGGACACGTGGAAAGGAAAAGAGGGAAATGATGTTAAAAGTCAACTTTGCAACAGTTAATTTCTTAGATGGAATGATAGAATGTCAACAGATGTACAGTAGCAGTGATATTTTGCTATATTAATTCATGAGGAAATAATAGGTTGCAATAATATGTCTTCCAAAGTTGCTGAGAAGAAAAACTGGAAACTATGTGAACCCAGCCCTTTATTAAATGAATTCTTAGATCCTGGCCAATGAAAGTGATGGTTAGAAATAGGATGGAAGAAGTGATGAAAATGTCTGATACAGGATAACCAAAGGACTTTGATCAGAAGTCCATCTGCAGCTCCATTCAAAGTTGCAGTGAACTCAGAAGAGGCTTGCACAGGTCAGCCTACAGAGACAGGAGCAGCCTCTGTTATGGTACTCAGAGTATTTTTAGCTCTCTGTGCCCCCCAGCCAATGAAAGCAGGGGCTGGGATGCTTTATTTTTAGCTCCCACGTGTGGTTCCACTCTCTGCCTCCAGCTCTCATTGCATCAACAGATACATATTGGTCACGTTTTTTGGCTGTTAAAAGTATGCCTGGCCTCTCCATTCTCACACATCCACCCATCACTGCTGTTTATGTATCTCGCCAGTCACCCTTTTTTAAAGATATTGTTAGCCTTAACCTTAGTACCGTGTTATCCGTGAAGAAGGACATGAACATTTCTCAGCCATTCAGTGGGATGAGGGGTCTGAACAAAACCCAAACCTTTTCTTCTGTTCAGTCTTCAGTTTTATATCTGACATCTGTTCGAATTCCTACACAGGAACAGGTATCAGTTTATCCTCACTGATCCTGTGGGGTGTGGGCAGAACAGGGATAGGGAGGCAGTGAATAAATCCCCAAATAAATGAATGGAAAATATTGATGCAGAGAGAAACGGGAGTGAATGGGGTGAAAGCATGAATGAATGAATGAAGGCATGAATTGTCTGAATGAGCAGATGCATAGGAGGTTGGCTGTTGTTAGAAAAGAAGGAATATGATGAATGCATATTTATAAAAAGGAATCTTTTCCATTTTTTGTAATGAAAGTTGATCAGACATCATTGTCTGAATAAGACTAAGAATCTTAATGGTAGATGTTTCTGTAGAAACACCGAAGGATTTCAAGCATCTTTGAAAGGAAGAAAAAATGATAGGGAAGACAATGAACAATATCACCATTTATCATCAAATGATTTATAGCATCTTCTAGTGTTATTGAACTCTCTGTATGAACCCTATCTTCATGACTTTTATATTTGCACAGCAATGACTGGATAATATTAACAGATTCTATAAATCACCAAGGAAACGAGTTTTAATGAAAAAAATGGCTTCAAAAAGAATATTTAATTGTTGTAGAATAGAATAGAATTATTTATTGGCCAAGTGTGATTGGACATACAAAGAATTGGTCTTCGGTGCATATGCTCTCAATGTACAATAAAGGAAATTGTACATTCGTCAGGAATCAAAAGATACAACACTTAATGATAGTCATGGAGTACAAATAAGCAGTCAAATCATACTAGGAGATAATCAATATAAATTGTAAGGATACAAGCAACAAGTTATAGTCATAATGGGGTGGGTGAGTAATGGAACGATGAGAACAACAGTAATGCAGACTTAATAAATAGTTAGACAGTGTTGAGGGAACTATTTGTTTAACAAAGTGATGGCATTCGGGAAAAAGTCGTTCTTGTGTGCAGTGCCCTATAGCATCATTTTGAGGGTAGGAGTTGAAACAATCCATGTCCAGGATGTGATTGGTCCTTAAATATTTTCACAGCCCTCTTTTTGACTTGTGCAGTATACAGGTCCTTGATGCAAGGCAGGTTGGTAGTAATTGGTTTTTTTTTCTGCAGTTCTGATTATCCTCTGTAGTCTGTGTCTGTCTTGTGGGGTTGCAGAACCAAACCAGACAGTTATAGAGGTGCAGATAACCCACTCAATAATTCCTCTGTAGAACTGAATCAGCAGCTCCTTGAGCAGTTTAAGCTTTCTGAGTTGGCGCAGAAAGAACATTCTTTGTTGAGCATTTTTGGTGATGTTTTTGATATTAGGTGTCCATTTTAGGTTTGTGATAGGATAGAACCTAGAAATTTGAAGGATTCTACTGTCGATACTGTGTTGTCTAGTATTGTGAGAAGTGGCAGTATGGGAGAGTTTCTCCTAAAATCTACCATCATTTCCATGATTTTGAGTGTGTTCAGTTCCAGGTTGTTCCGGTTGCACCACAAGGCTAGTTGTTCAACCTCTCATCTGTATGCGGATTCGTCATTATCTCGAATGAGACCAATCACTGTTGTATCATCTGCAAACTTCAGTACTTTAACAGATGGATCTTTTGAGGTGCAGTCATTGCTATAAAGAGAGAAGTGGAGAGAGCACACAGCTTTGGTGGGCCCCTGTGCTAATTGTACAGGTATCTGATGTGATTCTGCTTAGCTTCATTCTGCTTAGCTTCACCTTGGTTGCGTTGGTTGATGATCTCTGGAGGGCTCAGGACAGGGGTTATTCCTCTGTCCTGGTCCTATTAGCCCTCTCAGCGGCTTTCGATACTGTTGACCACAGTATCTTATTGCAGCGGTTGGAGGGGTTAGGAGTGGGGGGCACCGTGCTGTGCTGGTTCTCCTCCTTCCTCTCTGGCCACTTGCAATTCGTGTTGGCGGGGGTGCAGAGATCAACCTCGAGGCCCCTAATATGTGGGGTGCCTCAGGGGTCAGTGCTCTCTCCCCTGCTGTTTAACATCTATATGAAGCCACTGGGTGAGATCATCCGTGGCTTTGGGGTGAGCTTTCATCAGTATGCTGATGATACGCAGCTGTACATCTCCACCCCAAGCTATCCCAATGAAGCCGTCGAAGTGATGGGCCATTGCCTGGAGGCTGTGCGGAGCTGGATGGGTCAAAACAGGCTCCAGCTCAATCCAGCCCAGACCAAGTGGCTGTGGTTTCCTGCACCCAGATACAGCCAGCTTACTCTATCGCTGGCCATGGGGGGCGAAACTTTGTCCCCTGCAGAAGGGGCTCGCAACTTGGGTGTACAGCTATCATTGGAAGAACATATTGCAGCCGTCTCCAGGGGGGGCTTTTATCAGGTCCATAGGATTGCCCAGTTGTGGCCCTTTCTGGATCGGGGCGCTCTTCGCACAGTCACTTCTGCCCTTGTGACCTCCAGTCTAGACTATGCCAATGCTCTCTACATGGGGTTCCCCTTGAAGAACATCCAAAGGCTGCAGCTAGTTCAGAATGCGGCCACACGGGTAATTACGGGAGCTCCTTGGAGCTCCCATATTACACCTTTCCTGTGCGAGCTGCACTGGCTTCCTGTGGCCTTTTGGGTGTGATTCAAGGTGTTGGTGCTTACCTTTAAAGTGCTCCAGGGCTTGGGACCTGGGTACTTATGGGACCGCCTGTTGCTACTATCAGCCTCCAACCGACCGGTGCATTCCCACAGGGCAGGCCTCCTCAGGGTTCCACTGTTGGGATGATTCCACTGACAGCCCCGAGGGTACGAGCCTTCTCTGTGGCTGCACCCTCCTTATGGAACAAATTGTCCCCTGAGATTCGGACCATTGCGGACCTCCAGGCCTTCCGGTATGCACTAAAAAACCATTTTTTCCAGCTAGCTGGTCTAACCTAATACCTTAGGGTTTAAATTTTAAATTGTTTGAATTTTAAATTTTACTTGGTATTTTACTTTATTCGGCCAACTCATTTAATTTGTTTTAATTGATATTTTAATCTTTGTTCTATTTTAGAAGGCTGTACACCACCCCGAGTCCTTCGGGAGAGGGGCAGTATAGAAATCCTGACAATAGACAATAGACCTGCTACTTCCTGTATGTTAGGAAGCTTATGATCCACTTACAGGTTTGTTCAGGTACAGATAGCTGGTTTAGTTTTGTTAGAAGAATGTCTGGAATGATGGTGTTGAATGCTGAACTGAAGTCTACAGTACTGAAATTGACTGACTCTCCTATGTTTCTTGATATCTGATTTTCATTTGCAAAAATAGCTAGGTAGGTAGGTACGCAGGCAGGCAGGCAGATCCCATAATAGATTCCATAATTTTTTCTCATAGTTTTTGGCCATCATTGTTTTAGATAAGTGATCATTCTATTTTGAGTATTATGTGCCTCCAAAACCAACAGATCAGTTCTGATATTGCAATATGACCCCAATGCTTAGTTTCACCTGCTGCTTCCTATCTGTTAGGAAGCTTATGATCCACTTACAGGTATGTTGATGATGATGATGATAAAGATCCATTCAATCCTACTCTTGGCGATTATTTGGGCCAGTCTCTCCACATCTTCTGATCTTGCACTACTTCTTTGTTTCTATGCTGTGGCTGGTGTTAGCTTGGATAGTGTCCAGCCACCATGTTCTTTGATAATCTGGTTTCCTTTTACCACTAACTCTTCCACACATAACTGTTTTCTCCAGTGAATTCCCCTGCATGACATATTCTCATGATCAACCTCTTTTCTAATATGACACATATATAACAGGCATAAAAAGGAGAATGAGTTTGACTGTGTGGTCACACATGCTATCTTGACTTTTTTAGCCCCCCATGGATGTCCCTGTTTGTCTCTTTTGCCAAGGATAGGGAAAAGGTAGATACAATTTGATGACTTTTGTAGATGAGCAAGGTTACCCAATTCTCAGAAGTATACCACTGGAATGAAAAGGATTCATAGAATCAGAGGTGGATTTAAGAGAGGAACTCCCTCCTCTTTCAGTACCACACCAAACTGAATCCAGAATGAAAATTCTCAGGCTTAGTATTATTTCATGAATACTATCAACAGGAAAAGGACATCTTCTCTGGTCACAAGGCTAAGACATAACAGCAAGTATTAGGGTGAAAAATCAGAGGAGCTGACTCTAAATTGACTAAATTTGCCTGCTAGTTTCAGGAACATCATTACAAAGAAATAGTTTTCTGAGTGTCCTATTGGTTTTTGTATATGGAGTGATTGGAAGCACTCCAGAAGCAATGGTTGATGGGTCTTGAAGTTCTAAATTAAAATAAACAGAGATTACTAGCCAAAAATTCTGGGGCAATTCCAATTCTCTACCCTTCATTTGTTTGTGACTTGCCTGCCCTCTAAATTGTAATTGTCAAAGATGACAGTTGCTAAGTGAACAGGTGCCTCTGCTTCTTATACAGCCAGAGGGACCCAATCCACACCTTCTGTTTCTTCTTTCTTCTTCTTGTGTTTCCTGTGCATTCATTCTCCCACCTTCAAAGCCAAAGTTGCAACCTCTTCGGTCTTTCTGTCCTAAGCAAAGTTAATTGCTGCATCTAGCTGAAGGCTGACATTTGGAGATGACTGCAGCAAGGTAAGAGGGAGAGGAGGGGAGGGGAGGGGAGGGGGAGCTAAACATCAGTGACCACTTGGAGAATGGAAATTTCCCAGAAAGGGATAAAGGCTGCATCTCTGCTGCAAATATAAACCAGTCTAAGGTCAGCTTCTGCCCTGTGTCAGGTTCTATAGGCATTTCTAAGCTTAGTGGCAGGGAATCTTCTTAACATTCAGAAGGTCCAAGCTTCAGTTCTTGGCATTCTCAAGTAAACTCTGGGGAGAAAGTATAAAGAAAGCAATCAGTAAAAGAAAGAAAGGCTCGTAGGGCAGAATGAAGACCAAATGTGGCATCTCTGCTTTATGGGGTCTGATTGGCCTTTGGGAATCAGCTTACAGTGCATTCAGGTGACCTAAATGTAATGCAGCTTCAATAGTGCCTTTAAAAGCTATAGATTAGCCTGCCAGAATTTCAGTGGCAGAGCAACAGCGCATAATGGTGAGCACCATTAGAAAGATGATGGAGCCTGATTGTTGAGTACCTGATTCACAATGCATGTGTAGCTATACATCCAAAAATTAATACCCTGATGCATTGTGTTCTTAATGCTAAACCGAAGCTAATGGTTCTAATGTAGGAATGAGCCCTTTCTGACTGAGGACCCCTCTGTCCCTCCAATTTGGAAAGAAGAAATAGGAATCAGAAATAGGCAGAGACGGTCTTCATCATTTGGACTCCTGCTCTACCACTTTAATCCTACATACAATTCAATCCCCAACATACTATCCCTGAGTAGCCCTTGACAGATTAGATTGCAACGTGACATATTCCTTCTCTCTGGTCAGCCTGTCAATCCTCTGAACTCCTTACTATGACATATTTTTGATATATTTTGGAGGAATCATAGGAGTTGAATTGTGCCATTAATTCAAAATATAGTGGCATATCTCAGAGACCAAGATTTCACAATATGTTAGGCTGAAGTACAATTGGTTCAGTAGGTTATCCAAACTCAGTCTATATGTTTACCTTATTCTTCACTGTGTCATGGGAAGCCAGGAAACTGGATTAATTGAGTACAGCCTGTATAGTGTATTCTAAATCATAGTCATAATATCTGGAATACTTGGTAGTCTCTAAACTTGGCTGTTTTCCTACAGACAACCAAACAGAAAGCACCAAGGCCCACAAAGTTCATCCCTGAGCTACATTTATTCTCTTCTGTTGGTATAGTCATAATATACTTTGGTGAAATTATTAAGCTTTGTAGTTTCTTGCACAAATTCAGAACTAGAGTATTAATCTATAGGGAAGCGAAGTGAAGAGAGGGATGGAGAAAGGAAAGGAAGGAAGGAAGGAATTCCCACTGCTCATTCACTTTGTGAACTTGTTTTTGCTCAGTTGTCATTTGATAACTCTATATTTTGCTGTACCATACACTGAAATATATCCATAAATATAGTTTGTGTATAAATGTCCTCTAATTAGACCTTACTTCTCTTATTTGATTTATATCCCACGTTTTCTTCAGAAGATTAAGGATTAGTAGACAACATGTTGTTACCCAAATTTTCCCCACAAGAAATTATGTGAGGGAGGTTGACAGAGGGCTAGCTCATTAGATTTCTATGGCTAGAAATGGATTTGAGCCTCAATCTCCTGGCCCTGTTTATGGTTTTTAATAAGTTTATTTATTTGAAAAGTGGGAGGGGTTGTTTGTAAAATAGCATGTTGTATGAATCCAGCCTGTTTTAGTTTATTGAATCAGTGATGGTTACCTATAGCTTAAGCCTTAATGTATTGTATGATCACAGTGAATTAATAGACCATGAAAAATGTATTCTGACCAGATGGAAAGCACTGGAGAAATCCAGGATTTTAGTATAGTCATGACATGAATATGGACAACATCATATTCTCCCCATTAAAAGGAAATGCTCCCAAAAGTTCTTCAAGTATTTAGAACTCCTCCCTTGTATTTAGTTATCTTTATTTCACACAAACTCACTTTTAAGCTGGATGAGAATGTTTGAACAGTTTTATTACCACCACCACCCTTTCTATCCTTTTTCTTGCAGTATAAATGCTGTTTCTGAAACTGAGCATGGCTCACCATAAGTTTCGACATTCAGGCATGCAGTAGATTTGGATAATTTCTTTCATTACTGGAGCAAGAGCTTCCCAGCCACGACATTGTGTCCCAGAATCAAACTGAAAACAGGCTTTTCTCTGCCGATATTAAATTGAATCAGTCCAAAGGTAGGCAACAATAGTAGGTTGTCAAGGACAACAAAAGAGTCGTGAAAATTCCAAGTGTTATCCAGAGAATTGTCTAAAGATTGTTTTGACTCTTATGTCTTGGGTGTGTGGATTTTTTCATTGCTCTGATTAATTATTAGAGATAATTCAAAAGAATGTCCATGAAAGATATGAAAAATATGTGTTCAATGAGGGGGAAACAAAGGTTTGTGTGCACAGGAAATACATCACAGAGAAAATACATCATGGACTTGTCCAAAGATTTCCTCACATTATTTTTTCCATCAGAGAAGACTTTTTTCCTATACAGTGGCCTTGCTGAAGGTGACATGTAAAAGCCTTAATGTGCAAGGCACATCATATATTGTAATATTGTCCACACTAGTCCTGCAATTAGGCAGAGGAAACCATTGGACAACATAAAAGAGCAGCAATTATTCATTAACTGATATTTTCTTTTTACACTTTTGTTGTCAAGAAAAGGAAATTATAAGAATAACATAGAATAACAGAGTTGGAAGGGACCTTGGAGGTCTTCTAGTCCAACCCCCTGCTTAGGCAGGAAACCCTACACCATTTCAGACAAATGGCTATCCAATCCTCTTCTTAAAAACTTCCAGTGTTGGAGCAGTCACAACTTCTGGAGGCAAGTTGTTCCACTGATTAATTGTTCTAACTGTCAGGAAATTTATCCATAATTCTAGGTTGCTTCTTTCCTTGATTAGCTTCCACCCATTGCTTCTTGTCCTATCCTCAGGAGCTTTGAAGAATAGATTGACTCCCTCTTTTTTGTGGCAGCCCCTGAGATATTGGAACACGGTTATCATGTCCCCCCAGTCCTTCTTTTCATCAAAAGTTAGTTATTTATCTCACATATGTTTGTGAGTAGAGAGGTAACACTGTTAATTGCTTCCTTTTTCCCAATGGTTGAGTCTGTTTGGGCTAAAAACCTCTTAATTCATAACAAAACTGAAATTGATTCCTTGGGCATCAAAGTCATTGGAAATAAAGTGTTGATCTCTAAGAGGACTAGGCTATTTGGTAACCTGACCAACCAAAATTTGTAGGGATACATCACAACATAATAAATAACACATTGCAAATGTATGGGTGATTTTGCAATAAAGCCTATTTGGATACATCAGGAACTGCCATTTGTAATGGCTTGGGTTGATAATTTTTATGGTGAATTGTTCACTACCTCAATACATATGACAACTTTGCAGTAATTATTGATGCATGACTCTATGTAAATAATGAGTTTTCATGTAAAACAAGGATGTTGTTCCTAATGAAAGATTTTCCCAAACCAATTCTCTGCAATGTTTGGTCTTCATGATCTTCTTCCCATAGCAGAACATGTCATATTTCAAGAACAAAAGAAATGGTGGTTTATACCTTCAGCTTAGTAAAAGCCAACATGATGTAAGGTTGAAGTGATGAACTAGGGTTAGAAAAACTTGAATAAATATCCAGCTCAGCCTTTAAACTTTTGGTAGCCTTTAGTGAATTGTCAACTCTAATTAAGTAAAAAAAAAGTTTATAAGGAGCAAATTATAATTTCCAGTATTTTCATCTTCTAGGAAGAAAGATTGGACAAATGGTTCTGTATAAATACATTTTAAAAAATTAAGACAGCAATGAGAAATTGTTAAAATATTTTGAATTTATTAGAAAAGATTCTATTGAATGATAGCATAAAAACAGCTTTTAAAAAGATATCCATTTTAATACAAACTAATATACAAAACAGTAAATGAAAGGAACCAACCTTAAAGAACATGGTACTTCATAAAGTCACGCATTATTTTAGAGATCAAATATTCCACTCAGGTTTTGAACTTAAATGTGGAAGCAGAGAAAAGTTTTTTGAATCCCAAATACACCAATTAGTTTTGAGAGGTTATGTCTATGAATATGTTGACATTTGTGGGGAATAAGTTCAGGGAAGTAAATTTTGAAGTTTGCACAGTTGGAAAGATAAACATTTTTTATGACTCAAGCTATTTAAATACCACTTTTAGAGCTTATTGATATTCCAAGAGTGGTGGGAGAAAATTCTAGTTGATCTAAAATGAATGTTCTTTTTTCTTCTTGAGGATATTGAATAAATTAATCATTTACATGTGCATAATCAGTTATATCTCACATATTTGATTTCAAATGTATTTACATTAAGAAACATTCCAGTGAAAAAAATATGAGTTTATCGAACTAACTTAAATCTTACTGATTTCATTTGGCTGATACTAAGCTTATCTGAAACAGGCTATTCAACCTTGAGTTTTCATACCTGAGGCATATCCAGAAATCAATTGTCATATCCAGAAAACAATATTTACAGTACTAATCTTAGGTTATTGCTTTCTATTACAACATCTTATTCTATATATCAGTGTATCTCAGTTTATGAACTTTATGATGTGTGGACTAACTCCCAGCATTACCCAACCAACCAAACAGCTGGGGAAATCTGAGTGTTGAAATCCACACACCTTAAAATTCACAAGGTTTGTATACAATGATATATTAGAACAGAACAGAACAGAACAGAATTGAATAGAATTCTTTATTGGCCAAGTGTGATTGGACACACAAGGAATTTGTCTTCGGTGCATATGCTCTCGATGTACAACAAAGAAAACTGTACATTCATCAGGAATCACAAGATACAACACTTAATGATAGTCATGGGGTACAAATAA
>JAEANM010011651.1:0-15176 GCA_017656035.1 Myanophis thanlyinensis | reverse complement strand
TCTCTACTTACAAAATTTTCAAGTTACAAAACGGCTTCCAGAACGAATTAATTTCGTAAGTAGAGGTACCACTGTATTTTAAAAATGCAAAAATCACTTTATGGTCCAATTAATGGCTAGTTGTTATACTAGAGATGTTACGTTGATGCTACAAAAAAACCACATCAACCATGATTTAAAGTAACAACATTCCAGGTCATAGCTCATATTCGGGGCATGCAGAGAAAATCTCTAGGATTAGACATGACATATGGCTTTCCAAAAATACAGGAAATGTATTACGTCAGTACTTCTACGTGCAAGGCATTAATATTGTTTATTCTGAAAAGTAATATTATGATAGGTATTTATCTATCTGTGTTCTAGGAATCATTGTAAAAGAATGAGCCTGCATGGTAGCAGAAAGCAATTATCTCGGAAACTTCCAAATAAAGTAAAGTTATATATTGATTCAACACTTAAGGGAAATTTCACAGCTGTGGAAATATCTCATCTTTGAAATATGTTGTACGGGATAATCATAGGATTTTCAGGGGGGAAATGAACATAGACAGAAATCTTTTTTGGGTTCAGTAAGCATATAGTCCATCCTGATGTATTGTAAGAGCTTGATATAATTGTATTAACAACTGTGATCTTTTCAAGACTTCAGAAACTGGAAGGGCTACTTGCTGTTATGGTTTTACATTTTCACAGAGTTTACAGGTATTCTAAAAAAACAAGCCAAGGCAAAATCTCACTTTTCAGTTATCTGTCAATAAATGAAATGTATTTGGCTGAAATGAAGTTTTGTTGGTTTTGATATTTCATGTCTCATACGCGTTTTAATTTAAAAAGTCACTTAGAAACATATATGATTGGCAAAAACCTAAACATTACCTAGTAAATGTATATACTTCCAAGCAGGAGTGTACCAGGTTCTGTCATAAAATGTACCAACTCTGAAAATAGCTTTTATTTTCTGTTTTATTTTCTAATTTCCTAAAGCATGTACAGTCACCTTCAAATCGAATAATCTATATAGCAATAACACTTAGATTTATATATTGCTTCATAATGTTTTACAGCCTGCTCTCCTCATATTACCCCCATATTACCCCAGGTCCTCATTTTACCGACCTCGGAATGATAGAAGGCTGACTCAACCTTCAGCTGATCAGGATCAAACTGCTGGCATTTAGCAGAGTTAGCCTGCAATACTGCATTCTAACCACTACACCAGCACAACTCTATATGACAACCAGACATGGTGGAAGCCACTAATGAATTGCACTACTCAATTGGATCCCTTATCATTTGCCAGCCTGGGGTCCGTTGCCTCTAAAACAGTAAAATAACTGGTTTTTGGACTGACACTTTCTTTCTAAATTGGATAATTGCTAGTTTGTAAAATCTGTCCTTAAGACCTACCCTCTTAAATAACAGAAGTAAAAAAAAAAACCCTCCCCAGTATTTCAGACTAATTAATTTATAATATTCTCCCCTCTCTACCTTTACAAATAATGATGTTGCTCTGATAGAAATGAAAAGGGCTTGCCACAACTGGGAAATTTCTCTGCTTTAACACAGCTCCCCCTCCATAAACAGCTGTGATTCATTTTGCAAATTTCATCTTATGAATATTAGTCTATATAATAACTCCAGTTGTCCTTGATTCACTGAAGACAGGTATTGAAAGTGTCTTGTTAAATACAATTAAGCTGCTTGGCTGAACATCTCAAAAGACTTCTGGGTAATGAAGCTGTTGCTCAGCATATACTGACATCTACTAATTGCCCAGGATAAATGTCTTTTGTTCTTCATACTGAACTAACAAGCATGCGTCTTTATGCCAAGCTCATAAGTAGCGCTGCAAAGGTCAGTGCTGTGGTTCCTGTAATAAGCTCTCCCTGGGGCATGTGATTCACCAGTGGAATTCATGCACCTCTTCTCAGGGTTGTAAGTTGCTAAGTGGGATGACTTGCCCTCTTTGTGTTGGCATTTCCTGCTGGAGCACAAGCACCAGCTTAAATGGGGCAAGAAGTGGGTCTCATGGGAGAGAGGGCTGAAGTTTGATGGGTTGGCTTGCCTTTTGCAGCCAAGCGTTGTCACCCCAGCAAACAGATGAGGGAGTGGTAAAGCTGAATGTATAGCTTTCAACAGTGGTAAATATTTTTTTAATGGGAGGATCAAGATAATTCAGAGGATCAAGATAATTAAAAAAAAAACTATACTAAAATCATGTCATTTTAAAACAATATTTCTTAACCTTAGGCCCCTTGAAGAAGAGTGAACTTCAACTCCCAGAATCCTGGGACTTAAAGTCCAGGCATCTTAAAGTTGCTAAGGTTGGGAAACACTGCTGTAGAACTTTAGAAAAATCCTCTGGTTTGCATTTTTGCATTTTCTACCTCAGTTCTTTCACATACCCACCTTCTTCACACATGTCAAGTCACTCCCTCCCACCCTCTACCAAAGTCACAGTAAAAAAAACAAAGACTTTCTGCAATCTAGAACGTGGGCAGATGCTTCAATTGGTGTTTTTGTGTATTTTGTGTCACCTTGTGATGCATAGGGAAGTCAGCTCTCTTGTCCAATCTAGAAAGGCTCTATATCCCTCTCCAACTTTCTCCTTCCTAAGTCTCTTTATCAATTGTATCTCTCCAAGAAAAAAAAATATTTCTGAAGCAAAATATGCTTTCAGTTTGTTTATTGCTTCCTACTCTTGGCACACGTTCAAGGTATTGAGATTTTGGGGCTATTTCAGAACATAGTTTGAAACCAGGATTTAAAAGACCAGTTTATTTTAATGTCTATTTTCCTTCTCCTCACTGTCTCCCAGAATAGCACCATTTTAAATGGTTATTTGGGCAGATCTCCATGGAAATCTCTCTTATCAGATTATAAAGGAACCATAATGCTACTCTCTAACCTAAAATATCTTCCTTCCTGCATTCTTCAGACAAAAACTGGGAGAAAAAACACTATGTGGTTGACTCTACTAGGATCGCCTAATATAGTATTGGCATGTGCACAAACACAAACACACACATACACACACATTGTTTAATTAGAAAGAATCAACTACACAAACAATTACATGTATTTCTTCAGGTAGTCAATTCAACACTTTATCACCAGTTCTCAAAGTAATGAAGCACTGTAGGATAATAAAAGTGATTATTCATCTACTTTCAGAAACATGCTAGTTCCAGTAATTTTTTGCACACTTTCAATACTGCTTAATTTGTTCTTAGGTACTGATATTTCCCTTAGGTGGAAGTCAGTTATTGGCCGAGTGAATGAGAGACAGCAGTCTGACTGCATTTCTAGTGAAAACTCTTCATAAGCACCAGGCTGGAGAAAGCTGCTTTTTCAGAAATTTCACAAAAGGCAAATGTTTCCTTCTGTCAGACTAGGAGATGAAGCTGCCCAAATAATGGTGGATATTTTATTGAGGGACACAATAGCTAATCTGAGTAAGTTAAAGTCTCTGTGGCCAGATGACTCACATCCTAGGTTATTGAAGGAAGTGTCAGAAATAATTGTAGAGTCACCCTCTTTTTTTTCTAGACCTGAAAAAGAGACGAAGTTTCAGAAGAGTGAAGCAGGGCTAATTTTATTTCTTTTTACAAAAGGGGGAAAAAACCAGGACCCAGAAAATAACCAGTGAGCCTGACATTGGAACTAGGCCAGAACCATGAGCAAATTATCAAACAGCATATTGAATGCTTAGATGACAATTTACTAATTAACAGGAGCCAACATGGATTTATGCTGAACCAACCATGCCAGCCGAACATGATCTCTTTTTTAAGACAGAGTTATTACACTAGTTGATTAGGAAAATGCCATGGATATGGCATATCCTGACTTCAGCAAGGTTTTTGACAGTCTGGTATTAACAAAATAGTCAAATATGAGTTTGACAACTCAACAGTTAGGTGGATACACAGTCAGTTCAAGGATCAAACACAAAGGATAGCTATAAATGGCATCAAATCTACTTGAGAAGACATCTCAAGTGGGATGCAAGAGGTCTCTGCCCTGGGTGTGGAGTTATTTAACGCTTTCATAAATAATATGAATCAGGGGGTCAAGGAAATGCTTAACACATTTGCAGACAATACAAAGTTGGGAGAGGTGGCTAATATGTGGGAGGGGAAGGGAAACATTCAGAGAGACTTCAGCTAGAACAGAGGGTGAAAACAAATAAAATGAAAATTAACAGGGAGAAATATAAAGTCATATATCTAGGGGAGAAAATCATGTACTGGGTGAGGAAGATTTGGCTCAAGGGCAGCACAAGTGAGAACGACTTGGGTATACTAGTGGATCTTAAGTTGACTATATTCCAATACTGTAGCTGTGTAGCTGCAAAGAAAACCAACGACATATTGAAGAGCAAAGGAACACACTGTAAATCATGGGATGTAATTATTCACTCTATTCTGCCTTGTCAGGCCTCACTTGGAGTGTTGAACTACCAAAGTGATGAGAGAACTGGAAGTCGAGTTCTGTGAGGAACAGATTAAAGACCTAAGTATGTTTATTTTACAGAAGAGAAGATTGAATGGAGATATGATAACTGTTTTAAAATAAATGAAGCAAATTAACTTTTATTATGTCAAACAAAAGTGGAGAAATAACATTTTGGCACATCTGAGCACTTTTACAAGAGCAAGAATGGCAAAAATTGAACAATTGCCATAGAATTATCTTTTCACAAAAAGAAACAACAAGAAGATTAATGACAATCAGAGTTTCATTCTCTAGTGTTATTTAGAATCACTGAAAAAAAGATATACTGATTTACCTTAACGGTTGGTTATTGGAAACTGACAGTCTGAAATATGGCAAGGAGATTAAAGCTTTGGCAAAGTTCTGCTTAAACAAACAAAGTTGACTTCCTTCTGAAAAATTCAACATTGTGGAGAAGGTGTACAGTATGTAGCTCAGGACTGAGATGGTAGGTCCCTGGTGTTTGCCAAGCTTGGTTGTCTTCTTACAAACTCTTCATTACTAAACTATGCAAGATCACTGCTTTGACATGAGAGAGCAAAGTTTGCTGACCTAACCTATCTGTCTTAGTAAGATTCTTGCATGCCTGTTTCTAATTAATATATCCTGGCTTTGGCTGTTTTTGCCTACTGTAATGCAGTTTGATCCCTAAAAAGGGAAAGTTGGAGATTGGACAAAAGTTATCTAAAACTGATGAGTTCAAGGATGAGAAGGTACCATCCCTTCCCATAAAAAGGCATTAATCATCACTGGGACCCAACCCCATGCCTCCCCCAAGGAAGGCTTGAATAACAAGGGAAGGTGCATGATTCCAGAACACAGGTGACTTAGTTCACAGTCACAAGGACTTCTCCATTTCCTCAGGATCATCCAGCTCAAACTTCTCTCAGATAATCAGGCTCAGATATCTCTGAGTCAATTCCAAGGGATCTTCCCAACCAGAGTCCATGAGATTATCTGATAATGGTGGTGGCTAATGTTTTACTTACCAAGTGTCGAAAAGTATATTCTTTGCATGTGCCATCCGCACTTGCATGCAGCTCTTCCACGTGCACTGCATGTGCATCTACACCATCTGTGCATGCATGCAGCTTTTGCACGTGCAATGCACACGCGCTGCTCTCAGGCACTCATGCACACATGAACAATTGTGTGTGCATGTGCAGCAGAGCTCCAAAGTCTAGCTGGATTTCCTGCTGCAATTGCACGCATGCATTGAAGACCAGCTGGGTCTCTAATTGCGCAGGAGTGCATGCACAACGCATGTGCATGCTCAGCTGGAGGTAAGTTGGCCAGCAGCTTGGGTGCCCAGAAAGATGGCTCTGTGTGCCACCTGTGGCACCCGTGCCATAGGTTCACCATCACGGTGATAGATGCTGGGAATATTCCTCACATCACAATTTTCAAGTGTTTTCCTGGTTCCTCCATGCCCAGAAGAGGTCTGGTCACTTGAAGCAGGGGCAGTGGGCAGCTACCTGCATATGCAACAAGGGTGGAGAAATAAATATGCCTTTGTGCCCTTATCATTACAGTAAGTCCTAAGGTAAATCCCCTTACCTGTGCTCAGGCAGCTTCCAATGCAGACAAGCAAAAGCACACTGCCACAACCCAAAGAAAGAGATAGCCCTTACAGCGTCCTTCAACAGAATGGGTTAACAAACATTCAACAGAATGGGTTAATACAACTTCATTAAAAAAGCAATTTAATGCAACTAGTCAGAACACAACCATCACAATTGAGGAAAAGAATACATTTCCCTTACATGAAAAATACTCAGAAACCATCAGCAGATTATCTCAATCACTAGGCATCATAGATGAAAATACTTAATTTCACTACACATAGGCCAATTTAACCTCAAATCCAACTGGAACATTTTAAAGCAAACCAATCTAAAAATGGAAGAAAATTCCAAAAAGCCTGGCATTCTGACAGATCTGCTGTTAACAAACACCTGGGGTAAATCTGATCCATCAATTGTTCAAAAAAACAAAGTCCCAAGAAGGAAGAAAAGAGGCCAGAGCACATCCTTCAGAGGCGAAATTCAGCAGGTTCTAGCAGGTTCACTAGAACTGGTAGTAAATTTTCTAAGCAGTTTGGAAAACCAGTTGTTAAAAGAAATCTCCTTTTGTCTTTTTCCATTTTACAGGGTTTAATCCTGTAAGGAAGGCAGGAAAGAAACATTCTAGTGTTGTTTCCAGCCCATTCTTTATTGCCCTGCTTACAGAAACTGCCCACCCAGTCACATGACACCCCCCCAGCCACACCCACAGAACCGGTAGTAAAAAAAAAATGAATTCCATCACTGGCATCCTCCCTTATTTGCACACCCAGCAATCAACACTCAGATAACACATGCAATAGTCAGAAAGAAACAAACATGACGCAAACAGCAGGCAGAATATGACCAATCAGAAATAGGCAAACAACCATCAAGATTAGAAGGAACACAGATTAAAAAATCAGCAAAACCGCATCCCACACATCAAAGCCCTAACCATGCTTGCAAATGAAAAGTTTTTAGAAGACTTAGAAGAGCTCAGCAAACCCCAGGCTCTCAAAATCCAATATCAATTCAGTATTGTCAAAATTATGAGTCATCTTTAAAAATATGCGTGACATTGATTTTAACTGTATGCCGAGCATGGATATTCATTTCATCCTCAAATTAAATGTCATCCTTATTAGCTCCAAAACTTATCAGTCACTTCCATTTCAGCACAAAATTTTGCTGCTGGCTATTACTTCCTCATTCTTATAAAGCATGTGCAATACCACCGGCGTGCCCTCCTCAAAACAATCTAGAATTATAGAGGGACATAAAGCAGATGAAGACCACTCATGGGATTCCCATTTCAAAACTCAAAGCAGAAAACAATAGTCTCCCCACCTACACAGCACTAGATTAATTACATGGATGACATGTTTGTTACAATAAAAAAGAACAAAAATGCAAACGAGATAATCAACAATGTGTTGGAGATCGTATTCACAAAAGAACAGCATAATAATAAACTCTCCTTTGGGGACATTTTTTATCTGTTTATCAACACAGAAAACAACGGCAGATTCAAATTTATTAAAAAGCAGCCCATAGAAATCAATGCAAGTAGACAACTCTTTTTTTACAAACAAACCAAGATCAGCCCAATCATCTCCATGCACAAAAAGGATACCTCTCTTTTTTTTTAAATCAAGTATAGCTCAAAAATGATCCACAGACCATTACAACCACTTGGAATAACTAACACATAAATCAACAAAATCTTTCCAAAGCAACTTAAGAAAATCCAAGAATCCTATTTTCCAAGAAAACAGAGCATTATTCAGAAAATAAAAGTTATGGACTGTGGACATGACTATCTAGGACAAGTAGATAGAAGGTTAGCAGAGAAAAACTGAAAATACAATGACATTTGATTAATTTCACTGCATACAGGCAAGTTCAGCCATGACTTCAGCTGGAGAGATATTGAAATTCTAGGCCAGGTGAAGTGAAAGAATGTATACAAATTCCTAGAAGCCTAGATCTCTGACAAATAAGCAAATTGATAGAGACATAGACTTTGATCCCATCTATTAAAAAAAAACAACCAAAACTCAAATAGAAAAGAGAACAGCACTCATCAAATAAAAAACGTGCATTCACCAAACCCATTGTTAAACCAGTTGCATCCCACCATTGGGGAAGTTAACCAACAACCTTCCCTTCTCCAATATCGTAACATGTTGGAAAGCAATGAGATGTCTACAAATGAAACATGAAACTCAGAGAATTCACACCCAAGATTCCAGCCCTGAAATTAAAGTTATACTCTATTATTGAGAAAAAAGAAATACACAGAGAGGCACTTCTGTGGGCCTTTGTTTCTCTCCCCCAAACCCTCAAAAACCATTTGATGATGATTTGCTATCTTCTTCAGTTTCCCATCCCAATCTCCTACAACAGGGGTGGGCAATTGTGGCTCTTTTATGATCTGTGGACTTCAAATCCCAGAATCCCTGGGCAAGGCAACCTAAATAAAATGGAGGAAACATTTTGAAGTGTAAGGGTTCCTTACACTTACACCTCACAATGTTTTCTCCATTTTATATAGGTTGCCTTGCCCAGGGATTCTGGGATTTGAAGTCCACAGGTCATAAAAGAGCCACAAATGGCCACCCCTGTCCTACAACAATTGAAACCCTTGGCCCCCCAAAAAGTACAACCAGGGGAAAAAATCTGGGGACCTGTTATTTCCATCTGAGCTCTTTCATCCTTCCTCATTTTGCCTTATCTACTGAGATAAGACCCAGCAAGATGTAGTGATTAAGGAAACCAAGATAGAAACTAAGAGGCTATGAGTTACAGTCCTGACTTAGGTACAAAGCCATCTGGGTGATCTTTGGCTAGTCACTCTTTCTCAGCCCTAGGAAATAAGCAAGGGCAAATCACTTCCAAAATCTTGCCAAGAAAACTGCAGGAATTTGCCCAAGCAGTTGCTAGGAGTCAACACTGACTTGAAGGTACACACATATCAGAGAGTACAACAAAGCCATCAAACTACCCTTTCTGCTACAGATCCAAAGCTCAGTAGCAAGAAAAGGGATGAAGCAAAAGAAAAAAAGAGAAAAAAAAGAAACTAGCTTTGAACTGGTTTCAGCTGCACCATAGCTGAACTGAGCCAGAAATAAATCAGTTTCCAACATTACTGACATCAGGAACATGGAGCTTTGGAGCTTTGTTCAAACTGGTGCAAAATCTTCACATGGAAATCTCTCCGAAAAAAGAGGAGAGCTTTTCTCTTTGGCTTTACAATTCATGAAAGATGGTTTCCAGAAATAGAACATAGCCTAGCAGAAAGAATTAGGAGGAATATATTCTGGCTGTGTCTATATTCTGCAGCTGTTCAAAATACTCCTGAAAATATTTTGATATCTTCAATTGAAAATATGCTTGCTTTAAGGTTGTGGCATCAACTAACTTTAGAGCAAAATGTCCTGTGAGTCAGAAAGTAAATGGATCTTTTTGGATGTTATGTTTTTTTATAGGCATTTTATTGTTCTGAACAAAGGGCCATTTTATATTTCAAAGGATAACTGAAATCCTAAACAAGATTGCTAGGCGTAGTTCCAATAGAATTCAGTCGAAGTTGTTTACAAAAGGGGTGATCAGGATTTGGCTGAAAATTATTTCCTATGAAAGTAAAATGGGCCCTGTTTTGGGGAGACAACTTCAAAGTGCTTCATTATGACATTTTCCAAATCAGTCGAAGGTTGGGGTTGTCTGGCTTTTTTTTAAAGTTTACTAATGATCAGGCACCTTCTCCTGCTAATGAGTTTCTGGTTTCCTTTCTTTAAGTAACACATTGAGTAAAACACTTTCCTACAAAACTTCACAATTATTAAAACCAGGGGAATTGCAATGAGCTGTCAAAGCAGCATCTCCAAAATTGGGCAACAGCTGCAAACGAGGCATTTCTTCAAACCTGCTTGGGTATGCACTTATCCCTACATTAGTGGCTGCCATCAATTGCCAATATCCAATTCTGTTTGAGTAACAGTATGAATTACAGAAAGCCAAGCTCTTGAAGTCTTTATCCAAGACTTTGCAATTTAGAGCTCAAATCTATCTGAAATGTTTTTCTTGTCTGGGGCCATCCTAGGGCTAAAGATCCTGCTCCTCCTATCTGGTTCATAATTCATTCCTTCCCACATTTTTTTTTGCAGGGGCTCATGGCTTTTCACAGTCAGGATTCCCTGATTTAAAATTTATTAAATTCCACTAAAAATTAAACTAAACAGATTACCAGGACTTTACAGAGGCTGGAGGAATTATAGAGGGAAGAAGTCCCAGTGTTAGTCATCTGCCCTGCCCATTGAATTCCTGGCTTTTCAGAGAAGAAAGACAATAGAAGAATTCCTGAGATGAAGTGTAATTTAATTGTAATACATGTATATCTTTTGACTTTTAGGTGCTCAGAATTGGGGTGGATATGTTTTAACCTATTCATAAATAAACTATATGGCAGTAAAATGGCTAGATTTGCTTCTACAAGTATTTCTTCAGAAATGAAACCTATTTCAGGCATCAGTCACCATTTCCATCCCATCCAGGAGATGAAGTCTATTTTCATTTGTCTTAAATCTCTATCCATGCATGAAAGTCAGGTAATGAGAAATGTTCTGCAGGAGACCAGATGAGCATCCTCTGGGCAGAGACTGCAGAGACTTTGAAACTCAAGAAATTAATCAAATAGGAACATCTCTGTCCATAATATTTTGCTTTCATTTACAGTATTTTCTATTCCTCATATTTTTAATAAGCTTGTTTTTTATCTATTAACATTTTCTTGATTGGGTTATATCCTTGCATTGTCTCCCTAAAATTCTACCAGCAGGTTAGAGAGAGATAGCATTAAGACACCTCTGTTATTCTAAGGGTATTTCACAAGGGTTTTGTCTGTATCATATGGTATTTGTTAAAAGTAGAACTAAACTATGTTTTTTAACATTATTTCTAGAACCAAGCTTCTTAAGAAAAGGGTATAGGCATACCCGCACGCACAATCTCACACACAAAATCTAATAACTAGGTAGGTAGCTTTTTCAATCTAACATCAGATTATGACATTAATCCATCAGAATTCTTTTTGCAAACAAAAAAAACCTCACAAAAATGAGGATCCATAAGTAAGAGCTTTCTCTTGCTAGCCATCAAAATGATTAAAACACAAATGGATTGTGACAAACACTAAAATGGGTGAATGTGTAGCAAAATAACAAATGTGGTTCAAATGTTTGGCCTGATGCACTTTGGAGCAAAGCTTGCTGGTGAGATCGGAAGTCAGTCTTGTCTGAGCTGGTATGATGAGAACTCTTTGAGTCATGAGAAACAGTTTTAACCTGGGTAGCAGCTTAAAAAAAAAGCTGTAGAAAGGGAACAATAATTTTAGATGTAGATACCCCATTGTGATATCATCTTGACTTTTTTTTAACCATGCCTTGTGGACACTTCTACATTCTACATAACTCTTTCTCTCAACTTGGAAGTTGTCCGTTCACACTTCCATGTTTCAACTGCCCTTTTGATTCTTGTGGAATTTGAAGCATAGTTTATGTTTCCATCGGCATGTTCTTTTCAGTTTCTTGTGCTGACCATTTCTTTTCTACTGACTGTGTTTGCGTGCATCAGATTGGCTTCCTGTCTATTTTGCTACCACCCAATTTATTAATTTCAAGTTTTGCTTTTGATCTCATCAAACTACAGTTGTTTATCTTTTATTCCCAATTGTTTTCTTGTCTTCTATTAAAGATGTAAAAATGTGAAGTCCTGACCCTGGGTGGTTATCTTTGAAATTCCCATAACATTCCCCCACTCCAAAAGTGTTTTCTGATAGCCATGCCAGATTCTAGCTGTAGTTATTTCATTGGTCATGTTTATGAGTAGAACAGCAGTGTACATTTACCAGAACCATACAATTAAAAATGACAGACAGATTTCCTGTGTACTTCAGAGTTCTTTTGATTCTACTGTATATAGCCACAGGCCAATCTAAGACTATGTTGTCAGAAGTTACCTGGGCTCCCTAATGGACCATGGAAAATAATGGATCTTACCATTCATTAAAAGAGAGAAGCTTCCATAATCCATGTTCTCTGTAATCAATGAATTATCAAAGGGACTCTCCAATGTGAAAGCTTCTGAATCTGATCAAAGCATCCCACATGAAAATTAGTAGTAGTCTTTTTTCTTACATAACTAGAAAAACACAATGAAATCAAAGACAAAATTCAGACAGCCACCCAGAAAAATCCACCATTTCAACATCAAAGATTAATGTTCTGTTTGTATCAGAAGATTATTATTATTATACATACAACAATGTAAAATCACAGCTACCAGTTCTTTTGCTGCTATTGGCCTTCATACTCATAAATCATGATCAGATATGGATATTGACTGGAATCCTCCTACTTGACTATGTCTTTACAAATGGGTGGGTGGTATTTACCTGCAGTTTTCAATCCCAGATTAAATGAGAGTATTACTGTGTATGAAGATTTTCAGTCATCCAGGTCATGGTTGTCCCAAAGATGCTTTTTCAAGCGGCAACTGGACTTCCTGGTTTTTCTATGAAGACGTTTTGCTTCTCATCCAAGGAGCTTCTTCAGCTCTGACTGGATGGTGGGGAATGGAAAGATTTATACTCCTTACAGACAGCTGGTCACTTGCATTCTTTTAGTGAGTCATTAAGGTCATCTGGAGGATTATCTGTGTCATCAGGGTCACCTAAGTGGTGCCAATAGGTGTGGAGCCTTCTTGGAACTGTTGAAAGGACTATGTTGTAGATTGGAGATAGATGATGTCATATCCCTCCCCTTCTGATTAGAATTTTGACATAGATGGCCTCTTTGCCCCCTCTCTTTCAAACCAGAGGTTCTCTCTGTCCAAAATATGGACTTTGCTGTCTTTGTAAGCACATGGCACAACATAGGAGAACAAACACCCCAGGACTAGATTCAGCAGCCCACCTGCATTTAAAAGACACAGGCCACTCTTTTAAAGACAGCAAAGTCCACATTTTGGACAGAAAGGACCACTGGTTTGAAAGAGAGGTCTATGATGACCAGCTGTTTGCAAAAGTATAAATCCTTCCATTCCCCACCATCCAGTCAGAGCTGAAGGAGCTTATTGGATGAAGCTAAATATCTTCAAAGAAAAAAAAAAACAGAAAGTCAATTTGCCTCTTGAAAAAGCACCTTTGGGACAAGAGTATTAACATCTTGCAAGTTTTAATAGAGGAACTAAATTAGAGCTATAGCTAAAAATCAACACAATCCTCAAGCTTTCTATCTATACCCAGAGTCTGGCTTTTCATTGGTTACTTCTTTTTTATTATTTTTATTTTTATTTTTAAACAAACATATACATACATACACAAACAAAACATAAAATCATCTTTCAATACAAATATCCAACCTTTAACCCTATTAACCCTTCTCATTGGTTACTTCTATTTGTCTTGAAAAATCTGTCCTTAAAATGTAAAACAAAAAAGAGAGAGAGAGACCCTACTAAAACAATTAGTGCAAATTTCCATGAACAATTGAGGGTAGAATTCATTGACTTCTCATACCAAATAGTCCACTTAGTTTTTAATAAATCATCTGGGCCTGACATTTGGGTTGAGCATTTCTCAGCACAGGTCAGCAATGAATCCAATCGTTCAATTTCCTATGAGTTATCTCCTATGCCTGGAGGGCCTCCACCAGACAAGCCCCCAGTGTCTCTAGATGAGTTCATTCTCCAGATGAAAAATAAGGTGGCTTGATCCTTGTTGAATAATTAAAGATGGATCCTGATTGATGAGACCCAGTATTGGCCTTTTATATTAGCTATACCAGTCTGATTTCAGAGAACTGATCTGAGTCCCATACTCACAGTGACTGATTAATTAGTACCTAATTAAGAGTACTTGCCAAATTATATGCCAGACATGACAGTCAGAATATCCAATGGGTGAATTGGAGTGTGTGCTTGAAGCTGTAACCTTGACATTTTTTTAACCATCCTCACTGACTCTCCTGTCTATAGTAGAAATCATTTGACTGAATTATCCAGGAAAAGATCTGGAATTGAAAAGCAAGCAAATTCAGACTGAGACTATCCACTTCGTGCTGTTTTGCACCTAACTGAAAAATGCACCAACTGACCAAATAATGAAAAAAAAAAATTGACCTCACAATGGCATTCAATTGATTCTCCAAGGACAGACTTCAGGTGAAACTGACAGTGTCTTCCATTGATCAGATGCTTCTATTTTTTTTTAACCAGAGGATCAGAGAAAAATACTCTAATGCAAGGTATGTGTATCTCAGGCTACCTTTTCACTCTGTTTCATAAAGGAATGAAGCAAGGTTTTATACTTGTCCCCTTCCCTCTTATTTTTTTATATTAATTCTCCAATTCATTTCTTCTGGAAGTAATGAATTATACCTACCCAAACTGGAAAATATATTTAATTCGGTTCTGAAGTGCATCCTCCTCTTTATAACTCAAAGGGGCTTGAAGCAGAGCCTGTACGTCTTGCAATATATTGCAGAGAGCGTAATCTTGCCATCAACTTCCCTAAGACAAAAGTAGTTTATTAAAAGGCTTGTCAGCCAGATGCATCATTGGAAAACAAATAATGCCATCCTTGGATAATCTTTAAGTATCTACCGTTATCTTTAAATATGGCTGTTGCTTCAAAGTCACAGTAGACCCAACCCATACTATTGCAAATGGAAGCTTGTTTCACAATCAGTAGGATTTTATATATTTAGCATGTGGCTACAGTGTCAGGGAAATCTAAAAATGCTGTAGAAGCAATCCATCACTGACAGCCCAAATTGCTAGTTCATTCTTGCATGCCTATACTTGATGCACCACAGGGGAGAAACTAGCTTACACCAGCTGACCAGCAATGCAGGGGTTGCTGGCTCTTATGGGCTCCTCTGCCAGTTTTGTCTCATCTTCTGTTGTGTTGCCTCGCATCCAGCCAGGTCCAGCAATTCAATTCAATTTCAATTTCAAATTTATTGGTCACATACACAGTCATACATGGTACGATAATCAGTGAAATGCTTATGCAACCGCGGGTAAATTAGGTAGGAAGGGAGAGTGGGGGGTTAGAAAAATAGTTAAGGGTAG
>JAEANM010011650.1:0-15176 GCA_017656035.1 Myanophis thanlyinensis | reverse complement strand
CAAATTATGGCCGCACAAGACAAACTCATAAGAAAAAATGCATACAAATCCAGAATTGAGAAGACAGCCACAGAGAGAGAGAAAGAGATGAGAGAAGAAAGAGCAAGGGCAGGTGGGAGGGCCCAAAGGGGTGGGTGGGGAAGTCATGTGTGCAACTTGACAATGCGCACTACACAGTATTTCGTTTTGACTTGGTCATTTTAGAAGTAGCTCATAAGCCCAAAAAGTGTGGGCACCCCTGATGTAGGCTCTACAATCGGACAGAACTAATAATTGCTGTGGAACAAGAGAAAGAGAAGTCTTTTATGGAATAATCAATTCCATTGTTTTTCTGTAGTAAAGAAAATGATGAACTATGGCTGATGGTGATGATAGCTGTTGGTACAGTGATATGGCTGAAGATGGTCATGGCTGTTGATATGATCTAGAAAAATTCAAATTGATGCCTTCTAGGTATGTTTTGGGACTACAACTCCCAGAAATCTCTCTGAAATATGTTAGAAAAGAATTATGAAAATCTAATTCTAAGTAGAAGAGTTGTTCTACTCTATGTGGAGAAAAACAGGTATAGGGTTTTATGAACCTATTTTGTGCTATCAACCTGGAGTTCTACACAAACTTTTAAGCAAATCATACTGGTTATAAGAAGGAATATGCACATGAATCAATCGAGGGCACCATATGCAGTAACAATTATAGCAGGTGCAGAAAAAGATGATCGACTTGATTGTCTAGAGGGCTTGATACCTAATGATATTAAAGATCTGTTTTCATAGAAATATACCACTTGGTCTAACATTTCTTGACCCAATAAACCTGGTTCCCATTGTTCCCAAAATTTCAGAATCAAATAGAAACTTACCAGGCCTCTTTTCAGATTCATCTTTATTTGAATTGTTTGATGGGCCAGTAGAGTGATCTAAGTCAGAAGAGGAAGAATAGCTGGAATGATATGAAGAGTAGCCGAAGGAAACTGGAATAGTAAAAACATGCATGGAAATGTGAGAATATTCAGAATAACTAATCTGGCAAAAAAACCCAAACCCTTCAATTGCAGGTTCCCAACCACAGTAATAAATGAAATCTCATTCCATATTCACAGTTTGGGTACTGTGGAAGACTGTTTTCTCCATCCTTCTCAATTATTCTTCCCTCCAGATAAATGTAAACCACCAATGGCAAAAATTTCCAATCATTAAAAAAGGTAAAGATTTCCCCTGCCGAGTCATGTCTGACTCTAGGGGGCAGTGCTCATTTCTGTTTCTTAGACAAGGGAGTCAGTATTTATCCGAAGACACTTTTGTAGTCATGACTGTATAGTACCAAGGCGCACAGAACACTGTTACGGTCCCACTGAAGTGCTAACCCTCACATTTGTATGGTTACGAACTGCTAGGCTGGTAAGAGTGTGGCAAATAACAGGAGCTCATCATGTCACGTGGTGCTCAGCTCTTGAACCCAGGCAGTCAAGCTTTCCAGCTGACAATTTCAGCACTTTCATGCCCCATTTTCCAATCATTATGGGGATTTAATAATGCATTCCAACTAATTTTTTCAGTGAATCCTAAACCCAGAAAATCCACGGTGTGGTGTCATATGAGCACATTTTTGTACACATTTTTCCCAACTTTATTTTCTAAGCAATATTCAGGAAACTCTCCCATTTTTAAGAAAGTACTATACATACTCTTTCCCACCCTCTATGAAATTCTCTTTAATTTTCATATATAATAAATAGAGAAGTAAGAATGTAGAAAGCAAGAAAAATAGTATTCACTGGATTTACAGATAATCCTAAAATCTGCAACAAGTAGGATCAGAATTTAGTCATGAACTAATGTGATTTGGTAAGTGAGAATTATATGACCAGACCCAATTTAAAACAATTTTTACTATGATGGCAGTTGTTAAGTGAATCAGATCAAACTTACCAGGCTTCCTTTCAGATGCAGCTTGGTTTACATTCTTTGATATGCAGATAGACTGTCCTGAATCAAAAGTGGGAGAATGGCTGAATTGGGATGAAGAGGAGCTGAAGGAAGCTGGAAGAATAGACAAGTAGGGGTGAAAGGAATGGAAATTCAGAAGCTAAGCAAACAAATCTGGCAAATCTGACTACAGATTGCCAACTATATTGGAAAATTGATCAATTATGCATCATATTAGGAACACTGTAACAGAATGTGGATTATTAATTTATTTTTTTCAGTGATATTTATCTATACTCATGCTTACTATATGAAGGAAGATTTCAAAAGTGGTTTGCCTTTGCCTTTTCTCTAGGGCCGAGGGTGATTGACTGACCAAAGTCACCCAGCTGGCTTTCTACGTGAGGGCCAGAATTTGGGTTTACCCATTTAGCCTAACATCTTTATCCACCATAATGAATTAGCTCATATTCCTCCACGCATCATTCTAATATTATAGCTTCCCTATAATAAATGACAAGAACTTCAAGAAGATTTGATTTTGTCTTGATAATTTGAATGTCTCACAAATATTATTAGGTCAACAGCTTCTTCAGTAAAGGGATCTTATCTTTAGAACATCTTGGCTCCCTTGCTTCTATATTTCAGAAGCTGATAGTAATGAAGTTATAAGCTTTACTTATGCCTCTTCTCCTAACGCTGGCTGGATTTGCTTAATATGTCTCTTGACACTACTGTCTTTTCATTGTGACATCATAGAGTTCAGATGAACCTAAAGTTCTTGGATTAACTCACTTAAGTTGTACTTTTCAGTTGTTCTGATGACTTCAATAAAGACTTTCTGTATAAAATGACTCTTATTGTTTATTTGTTGACTTTACTCAAACATGAAAAGGAGGAAAAAAACATCTTCAATTTGCTCATTATTAGCCCAGCTATATACTGGGGCTTAAGTTCTGCTTTTTCTACATGTGAATAATGTGGCTATCGTGAAGGGAGATGTATAAGCACATGTAGGACAGGTAAGCACTCAAAGCATTCACTGACTCTACTGGAAGCCCTCATTGGTAATTAGCAGAAAACTGAGCAGCTGTTTTTGCCAAGAAATCTAAAAGATTTAATGAAGCACCAACGACAATGAAATGGATATTAAAAATTTTAGGTATTTGGGTATAGTACTCCAGGCTCCCAGTGACTGAAACATGTACACTTGAATATATTGTTTCATGAGTATAAAAGAATACAGCAGCTACTATGATTTTTATGACACTTGGGCAAACCATTTCTTTCTCCTTTTGGAATACATATAGGCTAAAATTATAATTAGAAAAAAGGTGGTCCATGATTTACACTCACAGTTGAGCCCAAAATTTCCATGGCTATGTAAGTCATTTTTTAAGTGATGTTTGCCCAATTTTACGACATAGTAGTTCCAGCAGTCCCCGGTTACCATCACTAAGCAAGGTCCATGCAGATTTATTAAGCAAAGACTTTATGTGACCAAGCCATCCCATTTCTTGCAGGCTTCCCCATTATCTTGGCTTGTGGGAAACTTACAGGAAAGTCACAAATTATGATAAAATGATCATGGATTCTGCAACAGTTGGAAATTTGGGCATGTTTATGAGCAGATTGCAATAATTCCAGAAGTTCACAGATCATTTGTAAGTACCATTCTTTCAATGTTGTTACTGAACAAGTAGTCCATTAACTGAGGACTATTGGAAAGAAATAGGTTTTATCTTCCATGATCATCCCACCCATTTGAAGACCCAAATCCTGGAAGCATATTATCATCACCTATCTTTGGCTAAACTTCAGAAAGTGATATCTGGCATGTAGGACTGTTAAAATACTAATGTGTAAGCTAATTTTCACTTTATTGGTAGTTCACATCTTTCTTTATTTTACTGCTATTTCCTGCCCGAACTATCTTGCTCAGCATAAGCATGCTCTTTTAAATGCCTCAAAGATACTCCATATTCATTTATCCAAAAATCTGTTTGCCCATCCACTACATTTCTTACCTGACTTAAGTTGAACCCTACAACTCCTGTTTTTATTCCTGTTTATTATCAGTTCAGGAATCTCCTGGAGGCAGGAAACTATGTCACTATAGCCAATCTGATAGCAAAATACTTCTAGGTCATATCCACATTTCTTCTTCACTGCCTCTTTTAACTTCGATAACTTCAAGCCATCAGGATATAATTTCAAGATGCTACAAATTGGCACTGATACAACTGTTAAATCTGCAAATTAAGATAATGACTTCAATCTTCATGTTATGTAGCTAGTAAATAGTCTTGCTATAAATGAATTAATACTGCAGGAGTAACCATTGGAAGCTTCTAGAAATCTCCAAAAGTTGCAAATTATAATTTCAGGTGACAAAAGGATAAAATAATTCAGTGTGGAACTTGAAACAAGCCACATTAACTATACTTAAAATTGATGAAAATTCATGAAATCAAATGAAATTTTGCTCCTAGCTTTATTCAGTACATTTTTAAGGAAATGGCACTTTGCTCAACAATCAAAAGGCCAAAGGCAGTTTTTGGAGTCAAAAGAGGTACTACTTTTCCAGCCAGCTTAAATTCAAGAAAGTACATTAAAAATGGTTTTGAAGGAATGCCTATAAAATCAACTGTTGGGTAGGAACTAAGTTCATCAACATACACAGATACAGTATATTCATACATTCCTCAAAACCTCTCATTGTTTTATTGAGAAAATGTCTCATTGACATTTTTGTGAGGTTTTAGGAAGGATAAGAATCTGAAAATTTCCTCTTAATTTAATTTAAAGCTAGGTATAAATGCTATCATGGATACCAATGAACGCATGCAAGGATGATTTTTAGCCTTGTGTCTCCTGCAGAAATTTGTACAAGAGAGAGAAAGAAGAAATTCACAATCAACCTGAAATTGTGAAAGTATTCCATTTCCATTCATGATACATTTATAAGACTAGACCAAATCAACTACACCAAGGCCATCCTGTTATGTTTTTTGGAAGTCCTCATTGGTAGTCCTCATTGGCCAGTGAGAAATTATTTATATATAAATAATAATAAGTAATAAGTAATAATTAATAATTAGTAATAATAATAATAAACCCTTTTTCCAGAAAAAGGCTAGTTTCTGAAAAAGGCAAACTGAGCATTAAGATAGGTTTTAAAAAAGAGATAAAGGACAATGTTTTGCTCTATTACTTCTACTAAGATTGTAATTATTGAAACAAAGCAGAAAGGCTCACTTATCAATCAATAAATTTAGGTATGCATTACTGAACAAGATCTCTAACACGATAGATTGTCCAGCAGTCGACGATATTAGTGATGGCTTATGAAGATGCAGACAAAAAAAGGCACTGGGATGGTTTAGAAGGTAGGCTGGCTGGTTTGGTATGTACCATGCCCGAACCAAGAATACAGGCAATTGTTAAGGGGTTATAGGAAAAGAAATACAGTGGCAAGATTAGCAGATAGGGCAGTGCACAAGTCATGGAATGGAAGAAGGATAAGTCATCCTAGCCTTGCCCTACTCACCCTATGAAAACCCTCTACACTTTCTCTTCTCCCATAACCTGGAAAACCATAATGTTCTGAATTGTTTTCCTGAGCCCAAATCTACTTGGAATATATGGTAGAAACTCTGATATATAATGGATTTCATGTGTTTTTAAAAAGTTGATCATGTTGGGATAACCTGATATAAATAAACGAACTGATTTTGAACTAGCCTTTCCACAAGATGACAACTGAACTAAAATCTTTAGTTCAGTTAGTTTAGTTTAGTTTTTAAAAGTTCTGGGAATTTTCTAATTTCAAGCAAGTAGGGACAGGTGTTAAAGTAACTATGCAGGTTTTTTGGAAGCATTTGTTTGGCTGATGTGTCAAATGATTGTGAATTTTTAACTGATCCAGCAAAATTTAACCTTCTTACACAATGTACAGAACCATTTATAACTATTATTACAACATTAGATAGGGAATAAATTTTTATTTACATTTTATTTTGTGGCTATACCTTTCGAAAGTTGGACAACGCAGTTGCGAAGGTTCCTTCGATGTCTGATTATTAGATTAGGTATCTGGTCACACAAAAAGGTTAGGACATCCTTATAGCCTTTGAAGATGCTGAACATCTGTAAATCAATTCCAATTGTGGAAAGCAAGAATGTCTGGATTTTCTCAAGCTTCAAACCCGACTGATATTCTACTAGGAGATTGGTAACTGCTGCTAAGACTTCAGCCAGATCTACCAAATAATGCAAATGTGATCAAAAAACAATCCATATCTCAATGTAATATTTTATAATGATACTATAAATTATCTTAGCCTGAACCTGTTTTCTCCCTGTGCTTCCGTGGTTCTATGTCAGCCTGCCACTAACTTGGTCATTCTTATATAAACATTCTGAAGAAATTTGAAATTTCAATAATCAATTATCAAATAATTTTGTATGAGTATTCAAACATATATTAATAGAATGTAAACTGGAATAGGATACAGAGGTGGAAACCTAGAAATATTTCTTGATGATCCATTATATTTCTAATTTGAAAAAGTAGCCCTTATCATTTTAAAGAGCTGAGAATTATGCTTGCATTCTGCATTCCATAATTTTCATCAGTTACATGGGTTCAAATAAATGTAATTTTGTAATATGACTTACCTTTGGATGGACAAATACAATTAGATGCAAGGGAATTGCAGAAGACTGGATAAAAGGTGAAGATACACTTTTATGACTTTGTATCCAATCATTCATTACAATTGGTATATGACAGAGACCAGGCAATATGATTAGTGAATAAATGAATGGAGCACTGGGCTACTTATGATTGCTTCAATTAAATTACATTGCTGCTAAGTCATAAGACCAAGCAAAACATAAGTCTTATTCAACTTGCAAATAAAGGCTTTGGCCTTGAATTACAGTATAACCATAACAGAGTCTACCCATTACGGTTGCAAATTATGATGGTTGTTAAGCAAAATCACGATTGCCTCACTTAACAAACATCACCCCTCCTCTTCCTGATGTTGAGTAAGTAAGCAGAGTATTGGGTGCCTCAGGAATAAGGGGCAACAGAAGCTACTGGCATGCACAGGGGTTGTTACAGCTTACAGGCCAAGGTTTCCTACCCAGCCACTTAGACACACAAGAGAATGTAAAGTGACCCAGATACTTGCAGGATTCAGCCTGTTCATTAGCTAGCTCCAGGACCCAGCAGCACCCAAATAATTCAAGGTGCTGGTTTGTCACCTTTAAAGCCCTCAATGGCTTGTAACCAGTTATCTGAGGGATCATCTCTTGTTGATCACATCTACCTGACCCACTAGAATGGGGAGGCCAGGAATATTGCAGATCCCATCTGAGGCCCACCAGCTGCCTAGGGAGCTGTTGGCAATCGGACAGTGTGGAGGTTGGGGAGGAACTTGGGCCAGTCCTGGAGTCTGTAGAAGGCTCTGACGGATGCTCTGTGTCTGAGACAGATGGGGCCAGGGCCCTCCGACATTTATCAGCTGCCTTTGAAGTCGGAGATAAGTGGGGAAGAACAGCTGGAGCTTGTTCCAGATATGCATATGCACAGAGCTGTCAGCAGAAGGGAACAACTAAGGAGTAGGGATCAACTTGAAAAAAAAGGTGCAATGCTGAATGGCCCATCCCATAGGGAATAAATAGGAAAAAAAGGGGAGTGGTGTTTGTAGGAGACAATTAATTCTCTTATTATTGTGAAGATATGCTTATCTGAGTTCGTGCCTCAGAGAGACTCCTTGCCAGATATTTCATTTTACAGTGTTGTGATTAGAATCTCTCGGCCTTGCAACTATCCAAGGACTGATAAGGTGTTTTTGCAATAAAACCTTGAAATGTTTATTGCCTGGACTTTTCTAGATGTGAATGGTAGGAATTCACATTAACCAAATAAAAAGGTTTTTTTGAGGGACAAGAATCTGTTTCATGATTCTGTTACGCCTGGGTCAGAACACCATCCCCTAAGGAGATACATCCGACAGTACCCAGAAGAAGGCCTTTCTCTATGGTGGCTCCTTCTCTCTGGAACATCATCCCTCTGGAAATTAGACTGATCCTGATTCTACACTCATTTGGAAAGCCCCGAATATGTGGTTCTGCCAGAAGGCCTGGGGAACCCAGAGCGGGATGGAGCACGTTAAATAGCTGCTATGAGTATGTTGTCACCAAGGTGGGAGGTTATTATTTTATTATTCTTATTTCTTTTACATTGTTTCTATTTACTGTAAGCCACATTGAGTTGCACTATGTGAGTAGGCAGCAATAAAAATTTTCTAAATAAAATAAAACTTACCTTTCCTTTTTTTGCAGAGTTGCCAGATCAATGTGATATTAAGCTTTCCTACAGAGGCTGCCTCATGGCAACCACTTACTGTTCTGTAGGCAGTATTATTCTTGTGATCCTCTAGGGCCGAACCTATGGCACACGTGCCCAAGTTGGCACGCAGAGCCATCTCTGCCGGCACGCCAGCAATCAGCCCAACTAACAGACTGTGCATGCGTGTACGTTCATGACTTCGTAACTGAGCACACACTAAAACAGGGTACTATAGTCATGCACTATTGCACATGTTCTAAAAACAGCATGGGAGTCGCATCTTGTGAGGGAGAGGAGTGAGTCGGGGCCAGGCTCTTCCCCTCGCTTGCCTGTCCAGGCACAGGGCGCTCATTGCTGACAGCCATCAAGTGTCAGCTGCCACATGAAAAGATCGCCCTGCCAGCCACCAGTAACAAGCAGCGTGCAGGTGGCATGGGGAAGGGGGGCAGCCCGGGAGGAGATCACCCCACCAGCCCCCAGGAGCAAGCAGTGTGCTGGGAGGGCAGCATAGAGCAGGGCAGCTGAATGGGAGAAGATCACCCCGCCAGCCCCCCGGGAGCAAGCGGCATGCCGAGCAGGCAGCCTGGAGAAGGGCAGCTGGGGAGGGCATCCGGCAGCAGCATGGAGAAAGGAGGCCGCCTGAGAGATCACCGTAAAGCTGCCAGCAGCCGGAGGCTTGCTGGGGGGAATGGCCGACAGCGGCATGGGGAAGGGCAGCCAGGGGACCACGTAGCTCCCAGGCACCAACAGCAGCTCTGCTGAGAAAGCGCGGGTCAGCTGGAAGGGGTGAGGTCATAGCCACCCCTCTCCCTCCCAGCTGCCCTGTTGCAACCTCCCAAGACACACGCCCTGCAGCCACACCATTCCACCGGCCACCCCAAACCTCCAATTCAGATTTAACTGTGCATGCGCAAGTGCCGCTTGCTACTGCGCATGTGTGAGTAGCACACATAACTGTGCATGTACAAGTGGCGCACATGCATGTCTGCACATGCACAGTTGATAGAGGCATGCAGCGTCCGCACGCAAGGCATGTGTGCTTATATTTGGTACTCAGTGCCAAAAAGGTTCGCCATCACTGCTCTAGGGGGCTCTGTTTTTTTTTTAAGGAGGTTCCATAAATACAGCGTAGCATGTGGTTCACATTAGGGGGCCTCTGTAGGAAAACAGAGTCTATGATAGCATTGGCCAGGATGCTTCTCTGCAATAAAACAGAAAAGCAAGATGGATGCTGCTGGCCCTGGAGCTAACCAAAGAGTAGATTAAGTCCAGTAAGTCCCTATGTAGTATCCTGTAACAGTCCTCTGCGCACCAGTAGTTTCTTCTACCAACTTTAGAATCTTAGGTGGCTTTAGCTGTGAGGACATGTGCTGGTATAAGTGGGACATATAGGTAGAGGGCCACTGCAGCATGTAGTTCTTTGTAACGATGAACAAATGCAGGGGTATTGCACCAGGCATAATTTTGAAATTGGGTCATAAATAACTTTTAGAGTCTGTTGTAATTTTGACCAGTCATTGGGGGGAGAGGGGAGGACACATCTGTATCTATAGTGGAAGAAGAGAGTTTAAGAATGGGCAAATAAAGTAAATAAATGAAGTTTCAGATAGCCAAATATAATACCAAATATATGAGGCAACTACTACAGTTCTATCTGTATTGGGCTACCATTTTACCCATTAGGTAATGCATTTACCTGCTTCTTCTGTTTCTTCCCCTCTTTTTATTTCTTCTTCCTCCACCTTCAATCTTGAATCTTCCTCTTCAAAACTGTCCAGTCCATTGTTTTCAATTTTATCCAGCAAGCTATCGGGATTTAAACCCTTTACTAGCTTCATTACTGGGTCACATGAGTTGTTTCCTTCTACAACTACAGTTTCCCTCATGTCATTCAACAAATCTCTGAGTGAACTATAGCCATAATGAGACAATTGTGGATGAAAGTGATAGATTTGGTAAAAAGTTCCAACAAAGTCTCCAAATTTGATACCATTTGGGTAGCTGATTAGCAGTTCCAATATATTGCACTTTAAGCTGTTGGAGTCGTTCAGTTCCATGTCCATTGGTACCTAAACCCAAATGAACATGTCAAGAACAACAACATTGTTTTATATCATCTGCGGAATTATTATACTTCATCCTAAAAACAAATGAATGTGCTCTCACCAACCAAACCTCCTCTAAGAATTTCATAACAGCGAAACTTGTCAAATTCCCCAGCAGAACAGGAATAAAGAAACAAACCAACAAACTCAGCTACCTCTGATGGGCTAGAAAAAAGTTGGAAATCAGTAAAGATTAAGTAAAGTAGATTAGATACCATCAGCCAGCTCTCTCGCTGTTTACCAATCATAACAAGATGTAACTTGCTTAATTATGGCTTAGTAGAACATGTGATCTGAGAGTTTTATTTCAGCAAATTTGGGCAAAACACAATATATAACCACAATCTATTATTCTGAAATGGAAACAAACTAGGATGTGGAAAATGCTCAGAAAATAATTTAGGGCCAGCTTGGTCTAGTGATTAAGGCACCACGCTGGAAACTAGGAAAGTATGAATTCTAGTGCTGCCTGAGGCATGAAAGACAGAGCCAACCATTTGCTCAGCCAATTTACTTCAGTGTTGTGGGAAAAACAGGAGGAAAAGTATTAACTATGTTTGCTGCCTTCAGTTATTTATCAAAAATAAAAGTGGGAGAGGAACTATATAGATAGTTCATGGCTAGTCACTTAGTAACCATTCAAGGTTACAAAGGGCCTCCCCAAAAAGTATTTGTGACCCAGTTCTGAAATTCCAACAGCCACCACCACCAGTTACATTTATGCTGTTTCTAGCATTCCATAGTTATGGAACTGCAATTTGCTGAAAATCAGAAAAAAATGCCAGTTGTTAACAAAAACATGAATAATGAGTTTGCTTAAACAACCACAATGTTTGGTTCAGGCGGGTAGAGCATTCCACAAAACAAGGGCAACCACAGAAATGGGAAACATTCTAGGTCCCATAAAGTGACAAGAATTTTTTTTAAAAAGGAATAGGAACAAGCTCCCCCTACCCCGCTAAGGAAGAGGATGAGCAGATGTTCTTGGGAGAAAGCTGTCCCTTAAGTAACCCAGTTCTATGCCCTTGAAGGCTTTGAAGGTGATAACCAGCACCTTAAATTACAACTGGAAGTCTATCACAGAAGCCAGTGTATTGTAGCTTGTCTACAGTAGCAGTGTTATTATACACAGGGTGTGATGCATCTGTAACAACCAGTGCCATTGCATTCTAGACTAACTGAATTTTTCATATAATTTTTAAGAGCAGCCATGTGCAAAAATGTGGAACCTTCCTGGAACTTCCCTTAAATTGTACAGAGTAAAAAAGGAACTTCCAAAAAGGTTCCACACCCATTTGCACTCTCCAGGTGATCCTGAGTGTATACAATCTATACTATGGTCAATGAGCAAATCCAGCTTGCCCCATTGACTCTGTTGGAAACCAGCTGGGACAGTTGCAAATGGTGATCACATGACACCAAAGATGCTGAACCGTTGTATATACAGCAGCGAAACTTCAATCATGTGGTTGTAAGAATGCTGTGATGGTTGTAATAATGACCAAAAGTGTAAGGTGTAAGTCATTTTTTTCAATGCAATTTTGAATGGTTGCTAAACAGTTTTAAATTAAGGACTACCTGTAGTCCCATTAAGTGATAGTAAAGCACAAGTACCATCAGCAGGGCATTACAATCCAGTAATGGGTGCAACTGACTCATGTAACTGAGAAGCCACTAAGAGGCCCGGAGAAACCCCCAGAATGCACAATAAGTCTGAATAAGATAGTTTTGCCCCATTCAGAACCAAAGATAGAAACCCACCAACTACCACATCTGGAATACTCAAAACCCGAACTATTCAGTTTTGGCAAGATTCAACTACAGCCTTTTCTTCCCTATTCAAACTTTGGATTTTAGAAATCTTTGTAATTTATTTCTGGGCAAGTTTATATAGCAATCCTGGGTAAACTACAGTTCCTCATATACTATCCCATGACCTTGTAGCATGTTGGAAGGAAAATTATCAATAATATAGCAAATCAAATAACTATTCTTGTAGTATAGAATTGGAGTTCCTGAGGCTTATTTCAGAACAGAACCTAGAGTCTATATTAAACCATGTCTTAATTATGATTTATCAAAAACACTCCCAAGCAACATACTGAAACAAACAGCTTCACACCCCTAGTGGGTTTACCCAAGGCATTAAATAAAGCACATGTTGACAGCATAAGAATGCAGCCGGAAACATTCACTACAAGCCATCCTGGACAAAAGCAGTATCATTATTAAAACAATTACATTTATATAATGCCTTATAAATTCGAGTTGAACCCTTCCTTTAATGTGTAGGGAGTAAAAAGAGAAGGAACCACAGCTGGCCTTTCTCTTATCAGTTTGCACAGCTAGAGGAAGGAGGTGAGGAGTCTTCAGAATTGCAAATGGAGACTTCTCAGATAAAGCTGAAACCGAGAACCAGGCACCCTCAAAACTTTCTGTAAAAAGCCAACAAGCAATAGTCGGTTTTTACTTGTGGGGGGGAAGCACATGTTTCTCCTGAATTCATAATACAAGCCTCTCAATGCACGGATTGCTTAACCGAAAAAACAATCAATTCAGGAGTTTGTCGATGAACAAATACAATTGTAATTTGAGCTATATACTAACTAATAAAAACCAACAGAAGTCTTGATAATAGTCCCCAAGCAAGGGGACTTTAAAATTGAGCTGTGAGGCCAATACAAATCAGTCAGACTCCTAGCGACGGCCGGGACTAATAAAATGGCTTGCCATTGCCTGCGTCCTGGGATTGAGAGTGAATGACTGGCACAAGACTTCTGGTCTCCCGCTTTCTAGACTGGTGCCTTAACTATTACATCAAGCTGGCTCTTATAATATCAGGCTTTGATACCCACCTCCATAAAATCCGTATTTTCATGTTTTAAAAAATCAGGACCTAGTAGTACCTTTTCCGACAAACTTCATTCGAAGACATACACTTTTCCCTATTCAGACTCCCTCTGGATTTTTGTAATTACTGACTACTAACTAGGCTTCACTCCAACTAGGCTTAGAAGTGGCAGACAAATGGGGACGCTGGGAAGGGGGAAGAGAGAGTGGGCTTCATTTATTCCAAACAGTTAATATGAGTACACCGAGATAAAGAAATGACCATTTTCAATCCTTACCTAAGTTAAGCCCTTTCTTCTGAAGGGGGTCAGAAGAAGCTGAAAAAGAAATGAAAACAAGAGTTTAGCGCCGCGCCCGACGCTTTTCCTCTCGTTTCGTCATGTGATCACAAAAGCAGGAGCACGTGACTAGGTTCGGCCTCCTCCCTTAAAGAGTTTGGCGGGGGTGGGCGGTTCTTAGTCACCTGGAAATGTTAAAATCAATCAGAATGTTGAGATAGAGAAATAAAACCCTTGAAAGCGCAGACAGTTCGAAGTAGCACCCCGTGAGGCATTATATGTTACAAAAATCCGAACCGCTGACAGCAAAAAGATATGGCAAACTTGTTTCGTTGAGACTAGTCCGAAGTTTTGTACCCCGAAATTTTCCATTGCCTTTTTGGAGGTGGAATTGAGGAATTTGCTGACCAGGTTCACATTTTGAGTTAAACTGAGTCACATTTTTTCTGTTTTGCTTTATTGTGAAGCTAGATTTTGTGGGTTGTAAGCTGTGGTTTAAGGCTGAATTCCTTTAGGCATTTTGAGTTTGTTCAATTAAGGCATGTTTCTGCTCAGAATGCGGTTGCCCATCTCCCATGTAAACGTTTGAAATCTCATGATGAATGACTTCAAACTGCGTATAATATTCAGCATGGGATGGCAACATGACAAAACACCTTCAGCAGTTGTTATTGGCTGTGAAAACAAATTGGTGTTCTCTAAATACTGATAAATATACACAATAGAAAATGGCTGTGCTGCTTTAGTGCCCATACTATGAACTCCCTCCAAACCAGGAGTGTGCAAGAAATTTGCACTGGTCATTTAAAAGTTGGTGGCAACTTATGGAGATCTCTGAATATTCATAACTTAGGCTTTCCAAGGCTATCTATGTATATAAAAGCAAAATTCCACTCACGCAGCATCACAAAATCTCCAGAACTATAAAGGCCACAAACCTGAAATTTGGCACGTATGGCTTCTAGGTGTTCACTAAGAAATAATTTTTCGAAATGACCATCAGATCATTAGTAATCAATAATTAGTAATCACATGGGCTCTGATGGTAAGGAGTTTGACTTTTTACTCTTCCCCCCCCCCCAAAAAAAAAAATGTGCCAGATGCCTCACATTCCATTACCTCAGTTCAAACTGGCACACATTTCACTCAGGAGCAGGCTGGAGCTCCTTACAGTACTAAACATTGCTACCTCACCAAAATGTCATTGCTTCCGAACTCAAGGCGGAGGGAGTGATATTCCCTTATGAGTTTCAATCACCGACCACCACTAAGCCAATGAATTGTGAAGCAAATTTCTCCTGTATAGTGTCTCAGCCCCAAATTACTTCTTACATTGACCTCCTTGTTATAGCCGAAAACCTGGTCCGATTCGGTTAAGAAATACTCGAGAAACGGGGTCCGTTTGGATGACCGCGAGGGGTCCCGTTTATTTCAAACCGCGAGTAAAACTCACGATGCTGGATGTCAATCAAGTAAGCGGCCAAGTTACAGGGAAGCCGCGGCTTTTATATTTGGCGCGGCTTCAAATTTTCTCGCTTCCCATTGGCTGGTGAGCCAGCCAATGGGAATCGTTGTCCCGACAGCCAATCAGCTGTCGGGTCGTCGTTCCGCACATGCGCAGTATACAACACCCCTCCCCTCTTAGTTTGAG
>JAEANM010011649.1:0-15176 GCA_017656035.1 Myanophis thanlyinensis | reverse complement strand
CCTCCCTCCCGCCCTCCCTCCCTCTTTCCCTCCTTCCCCCTTCCCTTCCTCCCTCCTGGTCGTTTGTTGCCCATTCATGTTTCTGCGTACTGAAAAGGGGGCTGTTTTGAGAGAGGGTGTGATCTCACCTGGCTGTCTTCGGATAGGACGGACTGCTCCTTCTGTGTTTGGAAGTTGACTTTCATTGACGATGTAGTAGGTGCCCCCAAAAGAGTCCAATGATTTATTGGAATGTGGTTCCACAGAGGACTTCCTCTTGTGGGCTGCTAACTCCTGAGACGGGCAGAGGAGGACTTCATTCAGCTTCTTAATGAAGAGCCTCCTTCCTCTGACTGCCTGAGCAATGGAGAAGGAACAGGTAGCCAAATCGCCCACAGTAGAAAAAGGGCTGCTTTCTAGAGAAATATTGTTTTTGTATGTCTCCTGTATAAATTTGAACTTTGTGCCCAACTGTGAGCTTCAGATTAAAGATTGATCCCAATTCTAAAAAGGATGCTCACACAGTATCATGAAAAGGATGTCTGGAGGCTGAACATAAGTGGATAATGTTATTTTGGAGCGTCTCCAAGCTCAACCTGTAAAGAGAAGCTGAGATTCAGGGTTGGACTCCATCCGCTTTCAGGAATTAGGGTGGGAGGTTTTTTTTCTTTCGGCATGCCATTTTGTGTGAACCCAATAGCTTATCTTCCGTTTTTGGTCTTTCCCATACAACCAGAAATGTAAGATGTGTTCCGTGGAAATTCCTGGGTAATTCTACTCAGCCTTGAAATGGTCTTTCATTAGCCATGTGACCCATCAGAGACATTGATGGATCAATATATTATTTCTTGTTCTATCATAGTAATATGACTTGAGAAAATGGTAGACTGCTGAAAGGTGGCAATAAATTACTCAGGAACCATCATAGATGTCATCGAGGTACAGAGTCAGCACTGATATTATAATATATCTATGAGGAAACTTTCTTAATTCAGAAGATGGGTTAGAAATTTTATATATCCATCCATTATCAGAAAACCTAATTTCTGATAGTGTTTCATAAAGGTAGAACATTACATAATACTGAATAATCTCTACCATATTTGTCTCAATGCTCAAACCAAAACCATCTTTATTGTATTAGTTTTTATTAGCAGGTAGCTATGGATGCTGGAGAAATGTTTGTGCAGGTAGAGATCCCCCAAATTTTCAAATTATGTTGTATTACTTGCTTCTTTTTCAAATTAGCTTTCCCTTTCAATTGGAAAGAGATAATGCTGAAGTTACCAGCATCTCTCTCTCTGGAACACCCCTTCCTACTATAAATAAATGTTGCCTAATTTAAGTAGCTGACTAAAGTGCCACTTGAAATGGATGCTACTTTGGATAAAGAAAGACAACTGAGTCTTGTCCCTCAGCTAAAACCTTGATCCACACAGGAAGGGTACAAGGACTTGAAACCCCAAGACACCAATTGTCTTCGAGAGCACAGGTTATGCCAGTCCTTCCGCTATTGTATGTCCAGTATTGTCCTGGACAGTTCTTGGAACCAAACATCGTCAAAGTTGGCTGCATCCTTGTCCGTTACTTGTGACAAACCCTGTTTAGGTCATGCGGGATGCATAGTTGAATTGTTGAATTAGGAAGAGACTGTTACTGATAGAGAACATTCCCACTTCTACCTTGAATTAGAGTTGGATCTATTAAGAATTGTGTTTTGTGTGACAGATGCGGGTTGGCCATCTAGCCTTTTTATTCCTGAGAGCTGCTTGGTTTTGCCATGTTTCAGATAGCCTACATAGGGAGAGTTAAAATCGGTTTCCCAAATATTAACTTCAACCTTAGTTAAGAAGCCCTATTATGATGCTGTCATACATGCATCAAAATAACAGAATTAAAAGTTTTTTCTTGATATATGTCAGCAGCCAGGATAAACCATGGCTTGTGAATGCCTATCAAAAAAACAGAACAACAATGTTGGAAGGACCCTTGGAGGTCTTCTAGTCCAACCACCAGTTCAAGCAGGAGACCCTATACATTCTGGACAAATGGCTATCCAGTGTCTTTAAAAGCCTCCAGTGATGGAGCACCAATGACTTCTGAAGCCATTCTACTAGTTAATTGTTCTCCCTGTCAGGATATTCCTCCTTATTCTAGGTTGCTTCTCTCCTTGATCAGTTTCCATGCATTGCTCCTTGTCCTGCCTTCAGGTGCTTTGGAGAATAGCTTGGCTCCCTCTTCTTTGGGGCAGCCCCTGAGATATTGGGAGGCTGCTCTCCTGTCGTCCCTGGTCCTCCTTTTCACTAGACTAGGCATGCCCACTTCCAGCAACCGGTCCTGATATATTTTAGCCTCCAGCTTTGCAACCATCCTGGTTGCTCTTCTCTGCACTCTTTCTAGACATCATGGTGATCAAAAGTGGATTCAGTGTTCCAAATGTGATCTTACCAAGAGGTCTTACCAAAGTGGTATTAACACTTCATCTTGATTCTATCCCACTATGGATGTAGCCTAGGATTGCATTGGCTTTTTTTGGCGTCTGCTTTTTTTTTTTTTTTTTTTTTTTTTTTTGCATTACTGGCATCCTAATCTTTTAAAATCCCAGCCAGTCCTGTATTTTGTCTCCTCTTCTGCCACTTATTTGCTCAAGCTGTCTTCCATTGTCAGGCACCAGTGTACTTAATTTAATTTAATTCTATCCTGCCTTTATTATTTTTACAAATAAGGCAGTGAACATATCCAGTGCACCCTCCTCCTCCTATTTTCCCCACAACAACAACCCTGCGGGCTGGGCTGAGAGAGTGGCTGCACCAGCTGGCTATCATGACTAAGGAGGGACTCGAACGCATGATCTCTGGCTTTCTGCTTCGGTGTCTTAAGTGCCGGGCCAGACTGCCACTGCCCTTGTTAGTTTTTCTGAACCTGCCCAGGCTGAGCTGAGCAATGAATGCAATCCTGTGTTGGCTTCAGACACCCCCTCCTCAGCCTCTGAATCGCCTTCTTTCAAAATTTAAGGTAGTTCTTGGCCTTACTCCTAAACTGCTGAATTTTATGAACAGGATCTGGTATGCACATGTCACCGCTTTTAATGGGTTGCTCAGTGTAAAAATAGAATCCTGAAGGATGAGTGGCATATCCGAGTGTCTCCGTTGCAGAAGCTCTAGAAAGTGAGACATTGCCTGAAGCTGACTCGGCTGCTGTGGTGGAACGCTAGTTAGGATAGTCTGCTTCTAAAGAAAATGGTGAGCTTTGAATGTGTATTTATAACATGTTGATAATTGTCCAAGTCAAATGCTGTGATTCTGTATAAAATCATGTACCTAAGTACAACTTCCCTCCAACATATACCACAGAGGTAATTTTAAACAATTAAAAATGTCCAGGACTAAGATAGACCGTATGACCAACGGCTAGTCCTCATCCTGACCCAAGTACACAAGGCTCAACGGCCTTCTGGAAGGCCTGCAGACCCAACCTTCATTGGACTCTGTGGGGAAAGAGAGTTCCAAATGGCAGGGAAAGCAGCCTTCCTGGCGTGGCCTCAGAGAAGAGATGCAGAAGGTATCCTCGCTTTTGGAGCATGCCAGACCCACTCACTAGTTGTTGTTCTGAGGAAAATTGGAGGAGGAAGAGGATTGTGTATATTTGCTGCCTTGAGTTACTTATAAAGTAAGAAAGATGGGACATACATACATATGTATGTACACACACACACACAGTGTGTGTGTCTATAAAATGTGGATGGGCAGATATTCTTGTGAGAGGGCAGTTCTCACAAGAATAAAGTGGTTCTGTGCCATGCACGGCTTCATTGCTTTCAATTTTATTTGGATGTGCATAGGGAGCCACTGCAGGTTGTGGAGTAGAGGTATCACTTCAGTGTAATGAGGAATACCAATAACTGTCCATGTCGTTGTATTGTGGACTAATCAAAGCTTCCAGATGGCCTTCAAGAGCAGCCCCATGTAGAGTGCATTGCAGTAATCCAGTTGAGAGTTGGTGTGAGTGGCTATAACCAGTTCCCTCTGACCAAGAAGAGCCACAATTGGCACACAAGACAAAGTTGGGTAAGCCCCCCCCCTCCCATCACAGCTGTCACCTTTTGAGCAGGAGCTGTGAGTCCAGGAGGACCCCCAAATTGTACACTAAATCTGAATGGACTGATGAATAACCCCATACAAGTCATAGATAAAATCTCTCTGGGGTTCTTGGAGGCCCAAATCTACAGCCACTCAATCTTGGTATGGTTTAGCCAAAATATGTTCTTCCCCAACTCTCTAGACTTGAGCCAGCCCACCAAGCAGCAATGTAAGACTAGATTCCTCACCCCTCTGTCACCAACTGGAATTGGCCCTGGGAGAAGAAGGAGCATCACCCCCTCACTCCCATCCCCCTAAAGTGATCCAGAAGGATGCCATTGTCAGTGGTAGCTGGCTGAGAGTCAAAAAGGGCCAGGATGGATGTATTACTCGTATCCTGGTCTGAACCTGACCAGATAATCCACTTTTTCCAGGACCCTTTGGAACTGTAAGCTGTAATCTTCTCAGTAACCAAGAAGGGAAGGTTGGAGATACAATGAAAATGATTCAAATTACCTGAATCCAAGGCCCAATGGGCATTTTTCTCTAGTGCTTGCCTGCATCATCCAGGCAGGGCAGAATCTTCTCTGGAATAGGTTATTTCATGCATTTATTAGATGTTGTAAGGTAACTTGTTTGCATCAGTTCTCCAGGGCTATAAGTTCATAACGCAGTGATATCAATCATTGTGCATGTCTATAGATATGTGTAGGTCCTACATATACATATGCCATATACCTCTCGGGCTCCAGGTTGCCCTGAGGAAATGCTCCCTAAATATGCAATGTGAATAAGGAGGAGGTGTTGAGAGGTGAACTCCCAAAGGGAGTCTCATTTGCTTTTTTCAAGATAAAATTTTCCTTCTCTTTCTTGCTCTTTGTGCTGCAGCTGAGCGAGCCCTGGATACCATGAACTTTGATGTAATCAAAGGCAAGCCCATCCGCATCATGTGGTCTCAGCGGGACCCCTCTTTGAGGAAATCGGGCGTAGGGAATGTCTTCATTAAGAACCTGGATAAATCCATAGACAACAAAGCCCTTTATGACACCTTCTCTGCTTTTGGGAATATTCTTTCTTGCAAGGTGAGTCACAGGCCACTTTCATTTCCTGAACTGCATGGAACTGGCCTCCGGAACTGGCGGGGTCTTATTCTCCATGTATGTCAAATAAGATTGGGTTGGTGTAACAGAACCAGGCAAAAAGATTTTCTCAATTTTGTTTGAGATTCCATATAGCATTTCATATAATCACTTGGTGGATTTTGCACTGGGGCGGAGGGGGGAGAGAGAGAGAGAGAGAGAGAGAGGGAGGGAGATAAAGGAAACGTTAAATCATCTCATTAATCCTTGCTTTAGAATTAAGCTGCCTTCTTTATAGAGTTTCTTTGAGCTAATCAATAGTGAAATTCAGCCTGGACACACCAGTTCTACTGAACTGGTAGCAGCATTCAAGTTTGGCCCTGCGCACTCACCCCCACCCTTTTCTATCTGATATCCCTTTGTTTTTGTTTTTGTTTTTACTTACCTAAATCACTTGGAACAGCTGTTCTTCAGGCCTCCACAGCCTTCACAATCACCTGGGCTGCCTCCAGAACAGAAAATCTTGAGTTTTAGAAGCCCTGGCCACGCACGCATTTGCAAAGTGCACAATGCACTGAACCGGTAGTAAAACCAGTTGAATTCCACCACTGGAGCTAATCCCTGCTTTGCAAAATGTTTCAGAGGCACACTGGGTACTTCTAAAATGTGGAAGTCTGCAAAGTAGTTAGGGGCTGGAGTAAATGGTGGATATGGCCAGTGGTGAAAGAGGGTGGGGACACTCATTTTTTTTACTTGGGTGGCTTCTTTCTCTGCAGGGAACTAACATCTCGGGAACTGAGCTCATAACTAAAGGTTTTGAAATTACCCTGAGAACCACCTTAGACCTTGAACGGTAGTGATTTACAGCAGCATTCACAACGGGGGTGCCAACCACGATGCAAAATATGTGCCTTCCATTTGTCCTTGGGCAACATTTAAACATGAAATAAAAGTGACCTGTCAATGCTGGCTAATCAACCCCAGTTGTTTACAGGTGGTGTGTGATGAGAATGGCTCCAAGGGCTATGCTTTTGTACACTTTGAGACACAAGATGCTGCAGACCGTGCCATCGAGAAGATGAACGGCATGTTGCTGAACGACCGCAAAGTGTGAGTGTCTCAGCCAGAAGCTGAGACATGATGCATCTCAGTATTAACCCACCAGGCTGCTGGTTCTCCTGGCCCAAGCTTTGGCCTGCTGCCTGTCTCCTCCAGGGCTGGTGAGTTTCCCTGCCCGAGCCCCAGCCAACACCCCCTTCCAAGGGGGCCTGGCTTCACTCAATGCCTCCCTGCTGTGGGCTGGGTTGGCTCCCTGAGGCTTTATCCTGCCGCCCAGCAGTGAGTGGCTCCCCTCAGCCGGCTGCCTCTTCTGCTTCAGGACAGGGGATTCTTCAGCTTGGTCTTGCGTCCCCCTTTGCAGCCCCGTGCCCCCCATCCCCGGCTGCTTGCTTTTGCCTTTCTCCCCCGAAACCTTGCCTTGCCTTTCTCCTGGGGGCAGGAGCAGAGCATTCACCAGGGCTTGTCGTTGTTTTGCCACCCAGATTTGTTGGCCGATTTAAATCCCACAAAGAACGCGAGGCAGAGTTGGGAGCTAAAGCTAAAGAGTTCACCAATGTCTACATTAAAAACTTTGGGGATGAGATGGATGACGAGAGGCTGAAGGATCTCTTCAGCAACTACGGTGGGTCTTCCAGAAAGTGATGTTTTATGTTCACGTCTGACTACTGAAGCCTTTATAAATGGTGGCTTGTTTGATGTTTTAAGATTTGAAGAAGGCCTAAGGAACGGCCTTGAAGGACAGGAGGAAGAAGCAAGGCAATGGTGAGACAAATAAGAGGGGCTTGAGCCTGGGTCAAGAAAAGCTGTGAACTTTTTTTTCTCCTCTCCATCCCTGCAAAGCAGAAAGATTGGAGAGAAAGGGACTATTGCAAGAGAGTAATCTTTTACCTCTTTTACACATTAAAAGCAAAGCAGTTGTGCAGCCTGCCCAAGGCTGGGAGCCATGAGCATGTTATTCAGAAGATACAGGGATATCTCTTTTTTTCCAGTCATAGCTCTGTGAGTGAAGGAGGAGAGAGAAAAATAGCAAACGATTTCTGTAGGCAATTTCTTTGCTTGATCATCTGCTGCCAGAGCCATCACATTGCTTTCAGTGTGCGCAAGATAATAAGCAGGGACTTGAGTGGGTGAGTGGTAAGGAGGCAAACAAAAGCTGAAGGTATGAAAACTGAGTTGTCTCTTTCCAGATGGAAAGCACAGTCACGGTCATATGATCTCCCAGGTAGTGACCACTTTGCTAAGCAGTGGAGTTGCCAGGGTCCTTAGCCGAGGACCACCTATATTTTATTTCACCATCGATCAGACTAGGGCAAGGGTGGGCAATTATGGCTCCTTCATGATTCATGGACTTCAACTCCCAGAATTCCTGAACCAGCCATGCTGGTTCAGGAATTCTGGGAGTTGAAGTCCACGAGTCATAAAGAAGCCATAATTGCCCACCCCTAGACTAGGGTAACAGAGCAGAATAACACTCTATGGAGATTCTCAGTCCTCCAGGTCATGGTTGTCCCAAAGGTGCTTTTTCAGGAGGCAACTGGACTTTCTGAGTTTTCTTTGAAGATGTTTCCCTTCTCACCCAAGGAGCTTCTTCACCTCTGACTGGAGAGTGGGGAACGGAAGGATTTATATTCCTTGCAGACAGTTGGCCGTTTGCATTCTTTCAGAGAATCATTGAGACCACTTGGAGGATGGAAAAATGGCAGACTATAGAAACCATCTGCACTTCAGTTTGAGATGCAGACAACATAGACCATTGGTGGCGAACCTTTTACTTACCAAGTGCCAAAAAGTATGCGCTTTGCATGTGCCATCTGCACTTGCATGAAGCTCCTCCACTTGCGCTGCGTGTGCAACTGCACCATCTGCACATACATGCAGCTTTTGCACATGCAATGCATGCGTGCTGTACGCAGGCACTCACACACACATGAGCAGTTGCATACAGGAGAGCTCCAAAGACCAGCTGGATTTCCTGCTGCAGTTGCACGCATGCACAACGGAGGCCCAAAGACCAGCTGGGTCTCTGCAATCACCCACGTGTGCATGCTTAGCTGGAGGTAAGTTGGCCGACAGCTTGTGTGCCCAGCAAGATGGCTCTGCGTGCCACCTGGGGCACCTGTACCATAGGTTCGCCATCACAGACATGAGACTCATCCCTAACAGCCTGCACCTGTCTTCACCAGGACAGGAACACAGGACGGAAAACATCCAGCAAGCTAAGAATGCTCCAAACCCATGTGCACTACTCAGGTGACCCTGCAGATACAGATAAACCTCTAAGTGGCCTCAAACACTCTCTAAAACAGGGGTGTCAAACTGGATTTGTTCGAGGGCCCGATCAGCATTGTAGTTTTCTGTGGGACGGCGAGGGGGGGGGGGGGAGACGGGCTGGACTGTCCAGCACTTTACTGGCCAAAATGGGGCATGGGGAGCCTCCGATCAGCCCGGGCTTTTTTGCCTGTTTTCACTGGCAGAGGCACTGTGGATCGGTCCTTTAATATTCCCAGGCTGGCCCCACGGGCCGGATTTAAGCACCCAGATTTAAGGCCTTGAGTTTGACACTCCTGCTCTAAAAGAATGTAAATGATCAGCTTTCTACAAGTAAATCTTTCCATTCCTCACCATCCGGTCAGAGCTGAAGAAGCTTCTCGGATGAGAAGTACTCCCATAATCTACCTCACTCCTAACTTATTCTCCTACCCTGTCTAGATTATCTCTTGCCCTACTACCTACGGTCGTGAATGGTCACATACGCATTTCACTGCATTCTCGTACCGTATGTGACTGCGTATGTGACAAATAAAATTTGATTTGATTTGAGAAGCCAAACATCTTCAAAGAAAAACGAGGGAAGTCCAGTTGTCTCTTGAAAAAAGAATCTTTGAGACAAGAGCAGAATAATATTATTACAATAAGATTAACAAAATAAAATAGATTAAAGGCAAATAAAGACATAATCATATCAAACTATTGCTGGCAAGGTTTTAACGAATTCTGTCAGCTTTTAAACAGAATATGGCAACATTATTAAGAGAATTGATCATTCTGTTCAGTAACTAAGGGAAAAAGAACCAGTGCACAGATGCCATCTAGTATCCCAGGCAACGTGCAGGTGGGCATCTTCATGTGGACTAGTTCAGTAATATACCTGTAATGATCTGTTCAATAATAATTTTCCTTCTGAAAAGCTCTCCTTGTAATTTTGCTCCAGGTAACATTTGCTAACCCTGTTCTTCCAACAACAGGTAAGACCCTCAGTGTTAAAGTGATGACTGATCCGGCTGGGAAATCCAAAGGTTTTGGCTTCGTGAGTTTTGAAAAGCATGAAGAGGCCAGCAAGGTATAAACTGTGAGCTACCATGCAGATAATCAGTCTAGTATGATCTGTTTTTGAACTGAGGAATGGAGCTCTGGAGAATGTTGCAGAAATAAAATGAGAGCAAATCCCTTTATTTTCGTTTTTCGGTCCGATGCCTGTTGGTGTAAAGCAAAGGGCAAGTCTGTGGGCAGTGATAGTTCCCGTTTTATTACCAAAAAGCAGCTGCTCAACAAACCAGGAGTCTCTTGAGTGTTCCAGCTAACAGTCTGGGAATGGCCTCAGCCTTGCCTTTCAGTGGGAAGAGTGTGAATGCTGTTCAGTTAAATGAGCACTCGTGGATCCTGTGATTCAGAGAAGAACTGAAAGTCCCAGATTTATCCAAGATTGTGTCAACCCTTTGAACTTGCTTCAGTTTTTAGCTCATTGATTGCAGCGAGCTATTAATCCCAAACTGACATTGGAAAATATAATAATAATGAGCACCATGTGTCTGAGGAAGACTCCGTGAAGATTTGCTGCTTTGAATTTTTTTTACAGGCAGTAGAAGAAATGAACGGAAAAGATATCAATGGGAAAACTGTTTTTGTGGGTCGTGCACAGAAGAAGGTGGAACGCCAGGCAGAGCTGAAACGCAGGTTTGAGCAGCTGAAGCAAGAGAGGATCAGTCGTTACCAGGTATTTCACCTCTGGAGGAAGGAAAGGACTCCCAAGTTAGGAAAGGGGTGTGCATTTGAGGGACCATTGTTGGGACAAGCTAGGTCAATGAATTTTTGCTTTGCTGAAGCTTGAAGCTGCTGGATTAGCAGTCCTGTGAGTTTTGAGTTCCACGGACTCCCTCAATGGGGGGAGTAGAAGCAGCATCAAGGCATGGCCTGGTAGTGGGAGATGCACCTGAATCTTTCCCAGTCCTGGCTGTGCAGTGCAGGCCTGGGGACAAATGGTGCTACAGAAATGCACAGCAAATCCAGGCAAATTCTCTTATAAAGAAACTTGTCTCTACAGCTTTGCAACATTTAGAGTTTCTTTCTGCAAAGGACATAGCATTCCTCATTTTTTATTAGAAATGAAGGCAGATATACATGCCCCAGGGTAATGTTGCACGATCCAATCTGGGTGAGGATCCATATTCTGCTAGAGAGAAGTTCCCTGAGGATGGGCTCCAGCATGAGTCCAAAAGCTTGGGAGACTTAATTTGAGGCCCCAATGACCAACCCTGATTGGATCCTGCATTTTTTTTATTTGTCAGATGTTTAGGCTATCAAATGACTGTGTAATTAATGGCATGTGTGGGGGTGATTGTTGATAGAAAAGAAAATCCTGCTTTGCTCATAATCAATTGAAACATCACACTTTTCATTGTTGTCAAGATAATATCTCACGCCTCTTTCCAGGGAGTTAATCTCTATATCAAGAATCTGGACGACACAATTGATGATGAGAAGCTGAGAAAGGAGTTCTCTCCATTTGGGTCCATCACAAGTGCTAAGGTAAAGACAGCAGGGAATTAAGCAGATATCGAACGAAGAAGGGTCCCACAGCTAGGAAGGACTCCCTTCAATTGAGCCAAGCGTTGCCTGAACTGCTCTTAAGACTTGCGTACTTGTGTGGGACTCACTTTTAAGCAATTTGCCCAAATAAAGCTTTAGAACTGTTGTGACAATGAGTGGATGAATGGAGGTGGAAAATTGGAATCTTTTGTAGAAATAAAGCATGCACATGGAAATCAGATGTAAAAAACATATGAGGGAATTTAGTTCTGCCACCATAGCTGGGCCCCAGAGACAAGAAATTTAAGAATTTGAATGAACATGCAAGTTCAGTGAAAGGTAGTCCTCATCTTATGACTTCAGTGGAGCCTGCTCATGACAGTTGTAAGTTGTGATGGTTTTAAAATGAGTTTTGTTGGATTGTGTGACTAACACCCAACTTTATGGCCTTTTTGCAGGGTCATTAAGCAAACCCCCATAGTGAAGCAGTGGTTTTGCCTATATGAGCTACTGGTTCACTATGTGCATGGTTTTGCTGAAAATCAGAAGTAAATGCTCGTTTTCAGCAAAGCCGTTGTAACATGCAGTCACATGGCTGCAAATGGCTGCCAGTGCAGCCCAGTTGCTGAGCACGTGACTGGGGGAGAGCGACCATCATAACTTCCCATCAGGGTCCTAAGTAGGGCTCAAGTAGATCTGTTGTAACTTCAAACGGTCACTGAGCAACTGGTCATAAAGTGAAGACCACCTGTATTTTTAAAATAACTCGCATGTGAAATGCCTGCTTTTTAAAAATTAGAATGAATACAGTCTAGCTCTCTGTGACCAAAATAGTGCCCATTTTTAAAAGACAATCTGGGAAAGACATTCATTTCTAATTGTTGAAAGAAATAATCTTCAGTGCAAATTGTCTAAAATGTATTGAAGTGGAAATCTTGCCAATGAAAAATCAGCGTTACAGGGAGCCTCCTGGGCAGTGGACCAGGCACTTGGGAAAGAGGAGGCCACCTGGTCTCCCAGGGCTGACCCGGCCTTCTGTGCTAAAGAGGCTGGGGCCCATCAGGGCCAATGCCGTTCAAGTATCTGTCCAAGGAAGAGGGAGGAACGGCGGTCTGGGGAATGCAGAAAGTGCTCAGGGGCTGCCCGGCGCTGCTCTTGGACGTTGTGCAAGAAGGGCCAACTCTGGGAAGTCCATGTTGGGGTGTTTCTCTCCCTGCAGTATTTCCCCGGGTGAGGCAGGCAACGTCAGCGTCAAGGCCTGAGATCTGCCAGCCCTTTTCTCAGTCCCTGCCTTTCATTAGGTGATGCTGGAAGATGGTCGAAGCAAAGGCTTCGGCTTCGTCTGCTTCTCCTCTCCAGAGGAAGCCACCAAAGCCGTAACTGAGATGAACGGGCGCATTGTGGGCTCCAAGCCGCTGTATGTGGCCTTGGCCCAGAGGAAGGAGGAGCGCAAGGCCCACCTCACCAACCAGTACCTGCAGCGCATCGCTGGCATGAGAGCTCTGCCAGCGAACACCATTGTCAGCCAGTTCCAGCCGCCTTCCGGAGGGTACTTCATGCCGGCTGTGCCCCAGGTGAGTCCTCTGCACAGTTGTCTGGGGGGGAGGGGGGGCTGTCTCAGAAGTCCCCCCCCCCAACCCCTGCCAAAGCAGCTGGTTTCTAAGATTCATGGGGCCCTTATAGCTTTCTTTTCTTTTCCACAAGACAGATCTGCAGCTGGAAATCATTTGAATCCCTTTCCTTCAACCAGGGAATGGATTCTTAACCATTCCAGTTGCGGACAGGTTTATATGATACTGTTCTGTCAGGGAATGGCACAACCCGTGCCCAAACAGAGTCAGAGACACTGACAAGAACCACCGGTTTTATATAAATAAATATATTTATAGTAAATAAGCATCGTCAGGTAAATCACAGAGGGAGCACAGGGGAAAAAGGCGGGAAAGAAGGAACCTTTACACACATAGTAACCAATCACGGCTCAAATTCCTTCATACGGTGGCCAGCTCTCTCCAACTGGTTGGCCACAGCTGTGTGTTCTTACTCATTGTCCAACCCTTCACTTCTCTAGCTATTAAAATTTAAATATCGTAACTTGTGGTTCCCTCCCCACCCCCCACCCTCCCACCCCCCAAAAAAAGCATAGTGCTGGTACTTCGGGGTACTATCTTAACTATTTAAATTCCTGAAAATCCTGAAGGAGAAAGTGGTAAAACAAGAAAGCTAAAATTTAGCCTGGGGGAAATTCTGAGCTCGCAACAAAAAATGAATATTGGAAATGCCTTGGTGAAATACCAGGTTAATGGAAGATAAGATTTGGTGTATTTATGAGTTGGGATGTCCTTGATATGATATCCTGAAATTGAAACGGCGATTCTATGCCCAAACCCACTTCCAGAATTATTTTAAAGGCCTGTTTGAAAGTCAAAATGTGCCACTATTTAATAACTTAATAAGCTGAATTCTCCTCTTTCAAATTGGATTCAGTTCCTGGATTCACTTCACTTCATTTGTGCTTTGGAAAAGGGCTTTGCCTCCTTCCGGGATGTGTTGCTTCCAGTCTAGTGTGCAAAAGCTGAGGTTCGTTGTGACCATATTTTAAACAATATTTGAAATAGCAGTCTTGGTGGCTTATCAGTTAAAAAACTGAAGCTACGTATGGCATCAGAGTTTGTATATCATCTCATCATCATCATTTAGCACTTTTCTCCTTTTTCCCTGGGATTAAGGTAGTGTGTAAGGCCAATGAAAAAACATGGCAGGACTAATCTGTTGCAGCCCCTTTTACTTTCCAGGCTCAGAACAGACCCACGTACTACGCACCTAACCAGATGACTCAGATGAGACCCGGTCCACGCTGGCAGCCAGGTGGAAGGCCTCAAGGTATGTGTGGAAGAGCAGTTTGCCCTTGGAAGCCTTGACCCCTCTCTCAAGACCCATGTAAGAGTGCCATGTTATCCTAAAGGGCAACTAACTAAGGATGTTTTCAAGGGAGGTGGGGTCTCACATAGACCTGGTTCCAGGGATGGCCTCCCCTCCAGTTTTAACTTGATAGGATTCTTGTAATGTAACTGGCCAATAACTTGCTGTTCCCTTCTCTCCTCCCACCCCATTTCTTGAAAACCAAACTAGGCTTCCAAGGTATGCCCAACAGTATGCGCCAGTCTGGGCCGCGGCCAACATTACGGCATTTGGCTCCCACAAATACTGGTCAAGCGTCACGTGGTTTGCCTGGTGCTCCCCAGAGGATTGGTAAGCACTTTGCCCAGAGATGTTTCCATGGGATCTTTTTGTTTATTTATTAAACAAATCTAAATTTATAATTTGTTAGGTTTAGACAGGCTTGTAGTCCCTCCTGCAGAATCATCAGTTAACGTTAACTAACTCAGTAATCTAATAGCTGTGGGACAGATCCTTCTGATAGTAAACGTAGCATTTGCTACAAATCTTATTAATTAATTAATTAATTAATTAAAATATATTTGTCTAAGCCAGAATCTCTGGAGGTCCTGGAATTCCAGCTTCAGAGTTTCCAGCCAACTCGACTAATATGGTGGTTGGGAACTTGTTATGTGTATGAGGGCAATATTTAGGGAAATATTTAGGGATATTTTCCCAAAATATTTAGGGAAGGTATTAAGTTGTTGAAGAAAGTTGCCATATTGTAGAAGAAGCTTTTTGATTCAACCAATATATTGGTAAAGGAAGTAATAGATTGGAACTCAAATAAACTGCCTAGGCTGTTGCTAGTGTCCATTTAACACATGTTTGCATGAAATAAAAAAAATTGCCTGTGGTTCCTCAAACAAGATTAATGCATGCTAATGAAGTTAAACCTTCTCCGATAAGCTTCTGATCCTCCACAATTTCTCTGCATGAACAGGGGTTGCTGCCACAGCTCCTCGGCCACCTGTAGCCACCCAAGCTCCCAGGGCTGTTCCACCCTACAAATATGCTGCAGGCATCCACAGCCCCCACCCTGCAGTCCAGCCTTTACAGGTAATGCAGTGCCTTGGAAGAACCCTGATTTCAACTCAAGTCTCTGGGTTTTAGGCAGACACGGGAATGATATTTCTTCCTAGTTGAGATTTATTTATTTTTATTTATTTATTAAATTTATATACCGCACCCTCTCCCAAGGGACTCGGGGCGGTTCACAGCAAGTAAAATACAT
>JAEANM010011648.1:0-15177 GCA_017656035.1 Myanophis thanlyinensis | reverse complement strand
TGTTTACATATATATGAAGTAACCACCTACCCAATTACCTCCTTTCTTCCCAACTACCTCCTTTCTTCAACTTATTCTCAACCTATTTCCTACCTTCCCATTCTGCCCTAACTTACCTGTGGTCGTGAATGGCTGTGTAAGCATTTCACTGCATATTGTATCAGGTATGATTGTGCATATGACAAATAAAATTTGAATTTGACATTTAAAAAATAATAATTGCCTTTACTGCTTAAGAAAAAAGCAGCATACGGATCAAATATCTTTTCCCCTGTTTAATTCCTCAGAGTTTTAGCCCCATTGATTTATTATCTCAGGAATACCTGAATATGTCTGAGACAGATTCTATGTGCTTTCTAGGATGTCATCAAAGACATCCAATGAAACACTGGCCAACTGTCAATGTACTTTAGTTTTCAAATTCCTTGTTAGCAGTTTCTCCTTAGTAACAGCTTTAGCAATAGATTTTAACAAAGAAGACAGCATCACTTGTTGTTATCTGCCACTAAACAGCAATTGGCGTTCCTTGGCCAGTTGGCAAATTTATTATAAAAGGCCCCTTCCTGACCTACAGCTATGCATTGGAGAGGATCAATAACAGAGTAAGAATTTTTTTTTTTTTTTTTGGGGGGGGGAGAAATTTCCTATCCATAATTAATTTTAGTTATTAAGTAGCTAGGAAAACAGTTGAAAACTCTTGGGCTAACCTATATTTTCCCCCTTTGCCAGCTCTTGCTTGAATATTAGCTTTCACTTGAATTTCAAAGGCTCCCAGTTAAACCATTTGTAGGCTGCCACTAATATTCTTAGCTGGATAATTGAAAAGACCTTGATGCTTTGTTTACACTAGTAACTTCAGAAATAATTTGGCTGCTGACAGCCTACCTTTGTCCTTATGGATTCAGCTGGCAGAACAAGGACCTTTTCTCACAATCAACAAGTTCTTCAAGTCTTATGATCTAAGAGACCTAAATCATGAAGCCAACTTCTCTTAGTTGTTTTAATGAATCTCACTGATGATCAGTCACATTCAAATTAAACAAATGCTTCAGCCTGTAAATGGTTTTGCCAGAGTACATCATCACAGCAAAGTTGATGCTAACATTGAGAAAGTCAAATGAAGTTATCATTTTAGCCAGGAGAAGCTGAGAAGAAGGACATCTTGACAAAATCATAACAAACTTTCTGCTGGGGTCTTCTTGCTGATTTTTTCTTTTAGAGGAGTGAGAAGCACAAAACAGGGTGTCTCTATATCAAACTTCTGCCTCAGCTGGGTTTTAAGATGCTAACCCATAATGCTCGGAATACCTCTATATACAGAATGGGGAAGGTGAATCTTCTTGTCCATTGCTTTTGTCAGCAAAACATTGATTTGACTGAGCCTGTGGGAAGCAGATCCATCTGAGGATGACTTCATTCTTAGGACCTCTCTGAATAGTTTCTTTGTACCATTCCTGGTTTGGCTCCAGAGTTGTTCCTTCCTATAATATTTGTTGCAATGAGTTGATGTTGGTCTTCTTAAACAGGAGCAAAATAATAATAATACCATCTAATGCTAAGAGAGGTGCAGAATAATATCCACAGTGCTAACAGGTACATCATTACAGCAACAAGCAATGAAACAAATGATGTGATTTTTATCAGTTACATCATGTTACAAATATCCATTATTTATATCATTTTCACAGTCCTTCTCAAAAAGATATTCAGATTGATCTATTGTTGGGGTCAAGAAAGTCACTGCTTTATCTCCTCCTATCAGACACATTAATAGAGACGTTGTACTTTCACATACAATGACCTTGAAACTATTTTGAAAACTACTTGGTAGAAAAATTCTGCCATACCATCTGTCCAATAGCTGACTCAGAATAGGGCGTTGGATAGAAATACTGTAGGACTGGGCTGTCAAACTCGCAGCCTGGGGGGCCGGATGCGTCATGTGCTGACCCCACCTGGTTTAGTGAAAGGGAAAAAAGTCCCGCTATGTCACATGATGCCACCATGATGATGAGAGTTTGACACCCCTACTGTAGAATAAACAATATTATCACAGCAGGATGGTTTTACTGGACAGATAAATGTAGGCAATACATGTAACAAGTCTACTTTTCAAACAACATTCTGACATTGAATCTGCTGGATAAGCAGATTAAAGATGGCATACAAATCTTATTCTGTGAGTTGCTTAATAGGATTACTTGGATTTTGGACTCTTATGATTTCTTTGCAGATATGTGTATCACTGAGAGATCCCAAGCTGATAGCTATTACCTATATATCAAGCCAGAATTTCTATTCTGTCCATTTAACATGCATAAAGAGCTATCATTTGGGGAAAAAACTGTTGTTTATAATGCTTCTATCCTTCCCAGTTTCTGGCTCATCTAAAGGTTTTGTGCAATATACATCCACATTTATATAACCCTTATATGACGTTTTTAAAAGAAAATATCAGGCCTTGTTCTTAATATAATGTAGCTTGATGCTTAATCAAAAGAAGTTCTAATGCTATAGGTATTAATAAATCATACTCACAAATACACACATACATAAAGAAATAATACATACACTATAGGCATTTGAGGAAGTGCAGAATGCCACATCACTTGCAAATGAAGAAGCACTAATTGCATGCTAGGAGATGCTTGTCTACAAATGCTTTTGGCATTTCTCTTTCACAGAAGGACAAAGGCAATTTCTCAACTCTTCTTTGGCTATAGAAAACTAGTAAAATATGTTTGGAGAATTTACAACAGAAGTGGGAACTTACGGCCTTCCAGATGTTGCTGAAATACAGCTGCCAGATGCTCCTGCCAGGAGAGGTAATAATATTGTAGTTTGGGGTAGAAATTATATTTCTGCAGCATCTGGAAGGCCAGAGGAATCCCATTCAGGAAGTATATACAGTGCAACTTATTCTAAATTATTATTCTTTTGATGAGAGTATCCTGTCATGTATTGATCTCAAAGATTCCTAAGCAACCCTTTTGTTACTTTTGGAGCCAAAGATTGCAATATTCCATTGACAAAATAAAAATAAAAATATTAATGTGTGTTTCTCTCATTGTTTCTGCTTGTCCCATAAAGTCCAATAAAGTGGGTCTCTTCCATTAATTGATGGGAACTAGGAGGGATGTTTCTCGATCCCAGTCCCTAAACTTTGGAAAAAAAGATCTCTCCAGATATTCTAATAGCCCCGATTTTGCTATCCTTTGAACAAACGTTGAACACTGGCTTCTTCTCCAGTTATACAGGAACATGCTCATCATAATGGAATTAAGTTTATTGCATTTGTGGCATGTTTGCTTCCCCTGGTTCTGGCCAACTTTCATTTTCTGTACTGATATAATATTTTGGTGTTGTTTTTAATTTTTACAGGGTCCACAGCTGCTGTAAATTCAGCAAACTTATAAAATTATATTATAAACAAAAAATAAATTTAGTATTGTGCCTCAAAATTAAAGGAAGAACAATTATAAACAAATACCAGGTAAATTAGAACATAAAGAAATACAAAATAAATGCATTAAAAGGACAAGCAACTTACTATGATAATGGATATCAACCAAGTAATCACTTTACAATAGAAAGGATAAACTAGTTCTATAAAACTTAATAGCGATTTTCAACAGACTCAACAGATTTCCTTTGAAATAAAGGCCCAGATTTTTATTTTATTTTTTTTAAAATCCTCTTCTGAAGCCACTCCAATTAAAGCACAATAATTCACCAATACCTATTTTCTGCATTTACATAAGCATAAAGATTCAGAACATTCACAGATTGTAAAAAAGAAAATGAAACGAAATAAATCTCCCAAAATAAAACCAGGACTCAGCTACCAAAAAAGGCTGACTGGCAAAGTGACTCATTTCATAATGATAAAAAGATCCTTCTGTTCTTGCTAAAAAGTTTAACAGTATGAGTAACACAGTTCTGTAGTGAATTAAACATTACACATTTTTAATGAATTTCCTTATTTGGTTTGACTCCTTCAAACTGGGCTGTGTGCTGGAAATCCAGTTAGTCACTATCCTTAAATTGTTTGCAGTGAAATCCTAACCAATCCTTATGAAAACCCAGTTCTGAAGAAATAAAACACACACACGATGCAAATTTGAAAGAGTTCTTTTCTCTGACCTTGTTTTAAGCAAGAAAAATAATTCTCTGCTCCCAAGAATGAAGCTGCTGCTTCATGTCATTTCCACCACTTAAAGTCAACAGAAAGACAGAAACTTTTTTCCCCATGTACAGAGTATTGGAAGAGATTGACAGAACAACTCCAAACCCTTGATGGAACATATAAATATCACCCTCTATGGCTACCTCCCACAGGACTAATTTTTAGCAAAATACATTTCTTCTGTGGATAAGAATGGGGCTGAAAGCCTGAGTTTAAATCTCATTTTGGCCAATAGCTCTTTGTTTCAAGCAATCACACCTCTAAAAGACTGTCACCTGTTCACATAGAAGATAAAAGGGCTAATAATTAAAGTGCTTTTGCCCTCAATAATGGTATATTATCCAAAGGAAAAGTATTCTAATTGATGTGATCAAATGCCAAGTATTGATAGTCCTCCAGATATAACCATGATAGAGCTTTTGACTGACTCCCATCTCCGCTGGCTTCATTTCAACATTAAATGAATGTATGAGTGGTTAAGAAAGCATGGGGTGCCTCAAATGTTGGGGAGGCCCTTGAAGGCCTAGTACAGACCCAGGCCCCCCTGTATTGGCCCTCCTAAGGCTTCTCCCCCCCCCCTCCAGACATCCTGTGCTCCACTTCCCACTTCTTGGATCCCCTCAGGCCTTTTCCCACTCCCACCACTTTCCTCAGAGGCCTGTTTCCCATCCCACAGGCCAAACACCCTCCTCTTCATTTACCTTTTGAAGTGTCTGAGGCCTTTCACATGGCTGGGATGTATTGCTTCTTTGCACAGCCACATGGTGTAATTCTGGAAAGGGCCACCATTTTGCCCCACCCACAAAATGGTGTCTGAGTCTGGGAACAAACTGCTATTTTTTGCTGCCTTAACAAGGTCAGAGGATTCTGCAGCATTGTACAGACCTTGCTAAGGTAGCGAAACAAAGCAGGTTATCTGGTGGCTGCCATTTTGTCCAGGTCCATAAAAAGGTAGGACAAAATGGCAGCTGTGTTTGGGTTGCCACCAAATGGCTGAGGAACAAACTGTTTCATTTTTACTGCCTTAACAAGGTCTACACAGCACAGCACAACACAAACACTTTTTGCAGAATCCAGAAGCTTCCGTAATGCTGGGCAGGCCTCATTAAGGCAGTGAAAACAAAGCAGCTTGCCTGGAGGTCACCATTTTTTCTCTCCTCCCCCCCCCCCACTACACCAGTAGGTAGAACAAAATGGCATCTGCATTTGGATCACTGCCATGCAGCCCAAAGGCATGTAATCTGTTTCCCCAACCTGAGGTCCAGAAAGCTACAAAAAGTAAATATGGATGATGGGCATGTCAGGAGAAGGCTCAAGCACTTTGGGATCCTGGTGGGGTGATGGAGGGAGAGAGGCAGGGAGGTGCTGTAACATGCCTGTGGTCAGTTGAAAGACCAGGATTGCTGCAGCCATCATAATTTTAAAAAGGGATTGTATAAAAGCTAGGGTCATCTGTCATAACTTTGAACATTTATTAAATGACCTGTCATATCTTAAGGACCACCTGTAAGTAAATTCTTATTACAATTTAAATGGTTCATTTAGAACCTCTACATTCCACCTGCCATGACACCAATATTAAATATATTAAACACATTTGCACAATTTAAAATGTCTTCATGTTAAAATGTAGAATAATTGAACTATATTAAACCAGATCAGCATTACCATCATAGTTTTGTCCTGAAGGCAAATATACAAATAGACAGACAGACTGGTATGACAAGAGGAACAAAAATATTTTCAGCAGTACATACTTGAAACTGAAACAAGGATGATGCACATTATGTTTCTAAGAGGAAGGGATTCTTCAAAGTGAGTTCTGTTTCAGAGTCTCTTCATCTTGAAGACAAATAAATATATACAGGACAGGGCAAAACTAGGATGACCTTCACTGGTGATTTTAGTGGTTGACGCCAAACTGTATGGAAAACTGTCCATTTATGCAGCCAGTTGTTAGAATCCATTAGTAAGTGGCATAAATGCTTGAATTTTATGAAGTGACTTGGAAAATAGACTAGTACATCAGAAAACACTGAGTGATTTGGAGCTAGGTTATATTCTGACTTCAGAAGCAGCAATCAACCTGAGGAGTTTGTTTGGTTTGACATCCTAGCACATTGTTTGAGATAACCTCGGATATTCACAAAATACCCTTCAAATGATTACCATACATTTGTAAACCACATAGAGAAAAATCCAGGAAGAGTGTTAGATCTTCCAGGTAGGGTGTCACTCCCAAGTGTTGCCTAATAATTCTAATGGAAGCTTCCTGGCCTTACCTGACTGTTTTCTCCCACAGTCTTCATCTCTTCCAGTTGGAATTCCCCAAGGAATTCCCCAAGGAATTCCAACAACAACTTCTCTCTAGCTGTGTCCTCCATCAAATAAGACTTTCTAAGAACTTATCATCTGATTTTTCCCAGTAAATTGTAGAAAACCCAATATTTGTATTTCAAGTAAGATGACAGTAACCATTTATCCTCTTCTTCCACTTCCTCTTTTGTCTCTCTTTCACAGAAGAGCAATAATTGAGATATATAGACAAGAATAAACTATGACTACTTTTCAAAATCCCGAGGTCCAATTTACTGGAATAATTTCCCCAGAGCTACACTAAATAACTGATTAAACTATATTAATTTGATTTGTAAGCATCTCTATTATACAAAATCTATATTTGTAATACGGAAGAAATATTTATATTGCTATGAAAGGTAACAAATAAAGGGTGTGGTGAAATATTAGGTATCGCAATATCAGAGCAAGGACAACTTTTCATTTCTCTTACAGTTTAACATTGCACATTCCCACAACTGATACTCTTAAAGAGCTTTCTGTCTGGAAGCTTCCATTATGTTGGGTCTTTTTTAGTTCATATTGAGGAAGTAGTGCATGTTGCACAAAACAAGTTCTTTATCCCAGGGCAATACTAAGTTATAAAGCAAACATCCTGCTGTACTACTTCTGAGTAAGCAAATATAGGATCTTGTTGTAGAAGCAATTATAATTCTCCTTCTTTTGTTCAATTAATTTTATAAATAGAAATGTCAGTGTATGGAACAACAGGAACTCCGAAACTGTAAGATTTGCCCATTTTTATTGAACATGAAAGGAAATAGAAAATTAAAACTGACATGTAGATTGTTGCTTTCAATTGCCTCCTGGCTATGGAAGAAGTGTTTGGGGATAATGAATCAAAAGAGAATCTTACTAGCAGAGTGAGATTTTTTTTCCAGTTTGCTTGGAGGTACAGCTGACCCCCAAAATCTAGAGGTCATTTAGAAATAAAGCAACATTGATAACCAGGAGACTGAATTCTAGTCCCACCTTAGACATGAAAGTCATCTTTCATGGTGGCTTTGGGCTAATCACTCTCAGCCCAATAGCACAGGGTTGTTGTGTGGCAAATAGGAGGAAGGAGTACTGTATTAAGGAAGCTCAGTGCCTTGAATTATTTATACAATATAATAAAAGTGGGATGTTTTTGAAAAGCTAGCCCCCCCCCAAAAAAAAAAATATCAAAAAAACAAACAGGAGTTACAGTTCCAATGTGACCAAATTTTATTGGAAATCAAGTTGCGTGTTGCAAGCCATTTTCTTTTTTACTCAAACTGTATGTAACTTGAAGTTCACATACAATGCCAAGGTGCTAAAATCGTGCTGATTATAAGCATAGCAGTACTGGCTTTGCCCCTTTCCAAGTTGCAATCAGCAGAGAATTTGTAGTTATGCCTGAACTCCCAGAGGAGCCACCTAAATGTCTCTGCCTGACAGAAGGGATAAAGCAATTGCAAACTAAACAAATTGGCCAGTGGTTTGCAGGCAATTGGATAAGGCTAAGGAAGCATATTAAGGAAAGCTGACAAAAAGAGGGCTCTAGAGAAGAAGTTAGAAGTAGGGAATGAAGTTTATTTGTCCATAAAATATCTAAATTCTACACAGCCTTCGAAAAAACTTGGATCCAAATGTGTGGGTCCTTTTCCCATTGTGAGAATTATTAATCCAGTGACTGTTTTCCACTGTAGTCACCTTAAACTGGTAAAATCCTTCCTCTTATGACCATCTTCAGAAACCCCTTCCTAATCTCATTGAAAGCTAGCAATATTTAGAAGTAAATAACATTTTGGACTCATGTTTCCGTAGGGGCAAACTTCAATCTCTTATTTCATGGAAACATTTCCCCTCCTCCGAAGCTGAATGAGTGGCTGCCCAACATGTCTGAGCACCAAAGCTCTTGTTTAACTTCCATGCCCAGTATCCTGATAAAATGCACTAAAATGTTACCTTTTTTCCTTTTCATTTCCAAGCCTAATGCCTTATTTCAAGAAAGGCAGAATGTCAGCTGCCACCTTATACTTGCTGTGCTTTGTTGTTATGCAGTGACAGACTGCCATGAACTGGGTGGGAGAGGGGATGAGGAGGAGGGTGCTTGGGGAATCGAAAGTAGAGGCTTTATCTCCTCCAGATGCTGCCCCAAGGTCACCCAGCTGGAAGGACCCGAATACCAAGCTGCACTTGGACTGAATATTTTGCATGGACTTGATTGATTACAGTGAGGTGGGCAGCAAGGGACAATTGTAGCGGGGAGTAGAACTTAGGGATTTTGGCACGCAATTCTCAGTTCCGGCTTTGCATTATTGCAATACCTTTCTCAACAAAATGGAGCAAAGGATTGTTTCTATTTAGAGTTTTAGGTTGTAGCCAGACTGACAGTTTGTTTGGAAAAGTTGGAAGAAGAAGTGTGTATCAAGCATGAAACATGCATTAATGCACCCTTGGTGCATATCATGAGACCATCTAATAATACAAGTGATTAGTGGCCCTTGAAATCCTTTCTCAAGGGGATCCAAATGAACCCAGGTAATATGTTGGGCATTCTTAGGTTTCTAAATTGCTTGCTTTTGATTTATTTCCAAATGGCCATTCTTTAAAGTTTCAATATTTTACTGTTCCTGTTAATTGCCAATATGCTGCTGGTGTCATTACAGCTTAAGGATTTCTTCTTCACTTTTTATTTTTTGTAAACATTTTCAAAATAATCAGCAAGGGGAAAAAAACCCAAAACAAACTTTTGGCGTTGTTCCAGAAGCAGATGAGACAAGATTTTTGGAATGATTTGAACTGGATTTCTGAGCCATCATAGATCTGGTTTACTCTGAACTTTTACCAGGGTCCACTTGAGATTTTACAGTTTTCTCTACCATAAAGGGGAACACTATGAAATAGAAAGGAGTGATTGTATTAAAATACATCCCCTCTGTTAATTTGCTTTCAATTTTAATTAAACCCATTTTTAAGGTGCAAAAGGAAATTTTCCTACTCTTCTGTATTTTTCCCCATTAAATATAATCTGATTTGTACAAGGAATTCAACTTCTCATAGAGATGGCAGTCTTAGTGCTTCCAATCTGTAGGACAGAACGGAGGCCTTGATCTTATTGGAAAACAACTCTATCACCACTGGCCATTATGATGATTGAAGCTAAGATAAGCTTTGGAGCCCAACAATATCCGGAGAGCCCCAGATTTCCAGCTCCGCTATATATATAATATGCTGTTTCTTCAGTCATTCAGATATCGATCTTTCTCACTCAGGAACTGTCTCCTGTGAATTTCTGAATTGGCAGAATGAATGGAATATCTCCACTGCTATTCACTGACAAAGCACTCCTCTGACTTTTTGGCTCCTTGAAACATGTGCTAAGTGCCAACGCACATTTAACTCAGCACCAGTGGCGTCTCTCTTCCTCTGACAGGTGCATGGGAAAGAGGAACTGTCTGCCTTGGCTCCATGCTGTGCCTCCCACGCCCACACAGGACAAGCCTGAATTGTTGCCTTGAGCAGACTTTTATAGTCAGTATATCATCCAAATAAAAGCTAGCTCCTTTTATTCCACCTTCTCATTAAATAATAATCTTCTATTTGAAGTGATGGAATGCCCCTGGAAGATTTATTTTTAATATTAAAATCTCTCTCTCACTCTCTGAACCTGTTAATGTTTGCTTTCCAATCCCTCTGGCTTTCCTTGTAATAAAACTTATCTGACTTTCCTTTCTTGTTTTGTTTTGTTTTTTTGTGGCTGCGCAGGTTTCTCAGTTTCTGGTGTGAGATTAGAGGAGCAGATTAGCTCACCCAATCAGGATCTTCCAATATGTCACAAGTTCCAGGGTTTGGAGGTTTTGTTTTTCCCTCCTTGCAACATACACAAATAAAACATTGGTGAGGTTGGTTGAGTGTATCAGCAATGATTAAGTTATATTCCCATAAGGAAAATATTAGTTCTTCATACTGTGTCAGTTACCCCCCTGCTGAGTATGGATCTAGCTGGCCTATACTGTAGCAAAAGGGATGCTAATTACAGGCAGATTATTCACAATCAGCTTCTGCTGTCCATCAAGGTTCAGTGACAGTGATGGTTGCAGGTTTGTTCCAGGACAAAGTCAACCAGTCCCAGAATGCCACTGGAGACAAGGTGTTGATGTGTAGCAAGAGCTCTTTGTAAACAGCATAGCAGCCTTTTAGAGCCTGCGTTGTGTTACATCCTCTGTGAGTCTCTGATTGACTGCAAGTGTATGTGTGCAAAAGGACTTGCTATAGTCTTCTCCAATTCATTCGGGGGAGAAAAGATGCATATAAAGATTCAGTTGACAAATGGTCCATCAGATGGTAATAGTCTTATTTCCTAAAAGGGAGATTAGGGAATTCAGACCTTCAATACAGCAAAAGTGAGTGAATCAAATCAATAAATCAACCCAATCCTTGCAGGTAGCAAAGTAGTAAGTCAGAACTATACCGACCATTTTCATTGCCCTTCTATTCCGTCTCCTTTTTCTACATTCCTCTACTTACCTTTTTTTTTTGTTTTTATATGTTTTGCAAATCACTTTTAAAATAAAATCAAATAAAATGCATGTCTAATAAATAGGGCACCTGGTAACACAATGAATGTTTCTCTTTTGATTTTTTCTTTAAGATCTAGAACTCTTTTTCATGGCCTTTTAATGTGTTTTCTTCCCTGAATCAGGAGAAACATTTCTCAGCAAAAGTGTTGCCTGCCTTCACACAATTTAACCCATGGTAGTTTCAGGACATCAACTGATAGATTTCCTGTCATTCTTTTTCATCCCACCAACATCACTTATGAGGAGGAGAAACAGCCAGCAGTTGCTGTCCCAAACATGTGCTGGAATCGGGTTGAAGATTCAGACCTTGTTTTTATATTATTTCCTAAATGCTTAGATGTAGCCCTCACTTAATGACCATAATTGGGACTGGCAGCTCCATCATTAAATGACATAGTCGTGTTACCATGATTTGAAATTTTACTGTTGGCTTTTCTACTTGTCAGAAGCCAGGTGTGAAGTTCACAAGTGTCAATCACATGCCCGTGTTGCTTAATAATGGAGTTGCTGCATGACTGTGGCATTTGTGATGATCATAAAAGTCTGACGGTGGTAAAGTGTCCGATTTCCATCGTGAGCGCATTAACATTCGATTGTGTGACCGCATGGACATTGCTGTGGTCGCAAATGCAAGAAGTGATCATCACATTAATTTTTCAGTACCGTCATAACTCTGGACAGTTGCTAAAACAAGACAGTCATTAAGCAAAAACGACCAGTAGTCTAACACTGCTCTTAATTGAGAAAACTACAAAAAGTTTTCATACATGATGCCATCTACAAATCAACTGATTCCAACCTCTAGTAATCCGGATGACTTGTAGACAGCAGCAGCTGTGGGATTGCTTCATATGTCTCTTCCTTTGATAGGGAAATCAGTTGCCCTATCAAAGAAATACGAGACTCGTACACCATGCTAAACAGCCACCTGCCTCCCCAAAGTCTCCTTAAATGCTTAGATCTGCTTTGAAATACCAACAAAAATAGTATTGCTATATTAGTACTATTGTGCCTCTGGATTTTTTTTTTTTTTACCTTTTTCCCTCCCTGGCTTGAGAAGCCAATTTCCCTGCAAATTGTTTTTAATCAAGAGATGCTTCTCTCTCTCATTCACCAATCACACTCTATGTTTGTGTGCTACATGTTTTCTGCACATTAGATTTTTTCCAATACCCAACACAGGCATAGAAATGTACACCAGCACAAAGAAATTGTTGATCTCTAGTATATGAGCACCAAATATCCCAAATTTCCAGCTAACAGATCTAGTGATGCCTGGGGGTGGTGATATTCCAGGGGAAAGATATTTAGATTGGGCATCCAGTTTCTGTTGCAGCCAGAGCTAGAATAGCTTTGTGACTGTAGTACCTTGAAACCAGACAGAGAGAGAACATTTAAATGGCAAAATTACCAGGTCAGTTGGAATGGAAAAGATGGCTGTGCTTGACAGCACCGTCCCTGGGCATGTGTCCTACATGGCCGGCATAGGGTACTTTGTGTTGGAAGATGAGGAAAAACATCACGTCCAAGCAAGAATGGTTGTTTTCAGCTAACCTGAGAGGGAAATAACCTCTATGAGGCACTCCATCGTGAGTACTGCATATTCCTGGGAATAATTCTACCAGATGACAGGTTGTTAGCCTTAAGTGTGGGGCAGGACTTGGAAATTCTAAAGGAATGGTGTGCTGAGCTGTTCCCTGTGTATGTTTTGTTTAGCAATTCCCTCTCTCTATAGCATGATTTCACCACAGTTAGGTGTGGCTTTGGCCCATAGCTCTGTCAGGTCATGCTTAACCTGTTTCACCTAGTACAGGTTTCTTCCTCCTCCCTTTCTCTCTGTCTTGTCAAGCAAGAATTACTGAACACACACACACAGAGAGAGAGAGAGAGAGAGAGAGGCCTCCCACTGCATTTTTGGAAAATAACCCATGGCATATGATTTGTTTCAAATCATTATATGCCACCCTTCCACTATTATATTGGGTTGTCAATGGGTGTGTCTGTGAGTAAGCCTGTAGTTGTATGGAATGAAGCCAGAAGATCAGTAGCTCCCAATAGTAGTTTGGAGATGCAGTTGAGGGTCTGCACAAAAATTATGAAAGGCATAAAGCTACCAGCCTCTTAATTCACATGCACAAATGCATGTGTGTTTACACATACACAACACATAGGTAAACATTCATTAGCAGCATGTGTATGGGATCAATGGAGGCATCTGAAATGTTGAGAGCATGTGAGAACATTCACAAACTTGCCGTGAATTGAAGAGGAGGAGGCTAGCTTATTCATTATCTCCATGACCGGCCCCAAACAATTCATTCTTACATATTCTGTTTCAAATACTCAAGATATTTAATGATCCATTCATTCCTCTGTTATTAAAAAAATATAAAAATGGTTAAATACTGACTAAAATTAACAGTAAAAGGAGTGGAAAATCATTTACCAATTAAAGACTGGTGAAAGAAATGCATTTTTACAGATGTTACAAATGCTGAAAGAGTGGGGCCAGAAAGCTCTCCTGAGAGAGCCAACTTCACAACCTGGGGGGCAACACAGAGAAATGCTAATTCCCCTTTGCCTGAAAGACAGGCCTTTTTAGTGGGGATAACTTGCAAAAGGATCTTTCTTTCAGGATAACGAAACATGCAAATCCTTAGAGAATTAGGCCCTGAACTGTTTAGATCTCGAAAGATCAATATCAACATCTTAAATTCAGAGGTGAAATTCATCAGGTTCTACCAGGTTCGTTAGAACCGGTAGTAAATTTTCTAAGCAGTTCGGAGAACTGGTTGTTAGAAGAAATCTCCTTTTGTTTTGTTTTTTCCACTTTACAGGGTTAATCCTGTAAGGAAGGCAGGAAAGAAACATTCTGGTGTTGTTTCTTTCCCTCTGTATTGCTTACAGAAACTGCCCACCCAGTCACATGACCCCCCCAGCCACGCCCACCAAGACACACCCACAGAACCGGTAGTAAAAAAAAAATGTATTCCACCACTGCTTAAATTGTGTCTGGTAAGCAACTGGCAACAAACAGGGTTCTTTCAGGCTTTAGGATTTTGCAGTAACTACAACATCCAAGCATACCCTAATACAGCACTAGAGGTAGTCCTCTGCTTATGACCACAATTGAGCTCAAAATTTCTGTTGCTAAGTGAAACATTTCTTAAATGAGTTTTGCTCCATTTTACGACTTTTCTTGCCACAGCTGTTAAGTCAATCACTGCCGTTGGTAAATTAGCAACATGGTTGTTAAGTGAATCTGGCTTTGCTTGTCAGAAAGTGGCAAAAGGGGATCACGTGACCCCTGGACACTGCAACCGTCATAAATATGAGTCAGTTGTCAAACATCTGAATTTTGACTTTGTGACCGGGGTGGAATGCTGCAGTGGTCATAAACATAAAAAATGATCATACGTCACTTTTCTCAGTGGCCATTAAACAAATTATTGTAAGTTGTGGATTACCTGTATATACCACACTGAAGTTGTCATGTTGGATTTCCCCAAAAGCAAGTTGGAGAGGTTGCTCCCTGTCTACAATTGCAGCTTCCTTTTGTCCTTTTTTTAAAAAAAATAAAATCAGAGGAGCACAATGCAAACCACTGCATTACAGTCACCCATCATTTTGATTTTTGAAAAATGCCTACAAGATTGAAGTGGAACCCAGAGGCATTCTTGCAAATAGAGATGATGCTAGGAGCGTGCAATTTGCTCTGCAGCATGCCAGCTTTCTATTTAAAAAAAAATATGAAATAAAATAAAATAATCTAAATGTAAAGTCTTAATTCTAACCAAATCTATTGCTCTAAAATAAGACGAGCAGGAAGTCTGGGAAGCTGATTGACTGCTTCTGCTGTATCTTGGCTCAATGTATTTTGTTTAAACTGATTTAATACCTATCTTTTCCACCAATGAATATCATTCAGTGCCATCTCCATACTTGCCCTATCTTTAAAGGCCACATTTAAGGTGAGGTTCTTTGAGATAGTTCCTTGTGATAATTTGAAACATATACAGTGGTACCTCTACTTACAAAGAGCTCTACTTACAAAATTTTCGACTTACAAATTTTTTTTCGAGAAAA